>JAKTYG010000011.1:0-99276 GCA_030564725.1 Chernovozyma sophiae-reginae
CTTCTTCTTCTTCTTCTTCTTCTTCTTCTTCTTCTTCTTCTTCTTCTTCTTCTTCCTCTTCCTCTTCTTCGTCATCTTCATTTTCATCTTCATCGTCTTCATCATAATAGTCATCATCCTCATCTTCTCCAACATCTACATCTTCATCAACTTCATAGTCTTCCTCATCATCCACTTGCTCATCATCTTCATCAAAACTTTCCACTTCATCTCCTTCAAGATATTCAGCACCTGTTGGTTTGTACGGCGAAGTGACCTCTTCTTCTTCTTCTTCTTTTTCTCCTTCTTCTTCCTCGTTCTCCTCCTCCACTGCCCTTTCAGACACATTCACTCTAGTGTTCTTTTGTACAAGCTCTTGCAATTTCATTACAGCTTGAGTTAACGTTGTAGCTCTTGAGTAATCGTCCAAATCTAACTTTTTAATGACATCTGAAACCTTAAATTCGGTTTCCACTGGTAGAGGTTGTTGCTTTGTAAGAATATAAAAGTCAAAGTAAATCATAAATTGGTTCAATTTCTCAATTCCTTGTTGTTTTCCTCTTTTAATTTGTCTTAAGGATCTCAAACCTTTCACGTATCCTGGATGTTTCTTGATATTTATCAACAAAACATAACATAATTGTATCCTAAAGTAATTATCAGGCATATCAACCTCAACTGAATAATTATTTGGCAATGGTTGATTATTTGGATGACCCGTATTGATAATTTTATATAGTAATGTGATAATCAATTTCCAATTAACTAAACCATAGTTATAGAATTCGGCAATGTATTTCATTTGTGAAACCCTTGATCTATTCAAGCGATAATCCGATAATTCAAGACCTCTGGTAACTTTTTCAATTACAGCATCAACTGTATAAACCAATATTGGTTGAAATTTATTTCCAAGACTTGCCAAAAGGTTGGCTAATACTGATATATTATCGTAACTAATAATTTCGGGTGATGATAATAAATTTAATAAGACTTGTTGAGTCTCTTTGTCATTGAAGATATCAATTTTGCTTATCAATTCTACTAAAAGTTTTATAGGATGACCATCCAATTCAGAAACTATTAAATGAGTAATGAATTGAGATTTGGGTGATAGTTTCGGGGAATTTTGGTTAATATTGCTGACTCTGGTTACTGGAGGATCAATTGAAAATAATAAATTATTAATTGCCATCTTATCATTGATTGAAAATTGTTCATTCTTAAGCTTCAATTTAAGTAATGATATCATTTCTGTCATCAAATCTTTATATTCCGGTTCATTTAATAAAAATCTGCCACATTGTTCATAAAATACGGTTAGAATATCAATATTGTTAGTTGCTGAGACATTCATCGTTAAATATCTTATCTTATGGAATATTATATGAGTTGGAATAAGTTTAAATTTAATCAATTCACAAAAGAAAAAGATGTTTTTGAAACTCAATTTGCTATTTTTATTATAAAGTTGAACTCTGAACCCTTTATCAAGACTTTCAATTAATTCTGTAATTAGATCCGACAATATTGTTTTATGAATTGCTAAGAATCTTGCAAAATATTTCAATTTGTGAATTTCTGAAGTTTCAAGGAAATATCTCAACATTCTGTTATTAGTCGCCTTATTGTTTAATTTGATAATTAAAAAACTTTCTGCTAGAGAATCGATTTCCGATGTGTTGGAAACTTTATCAAGCTTATCGAAGAATTCTCTCATCCTTTCGGTATCCAGTTGGAGCGATTGGTGTTGTGTTTGTTGCAGTCTTTCTAACTGCTCTTCGGGTGACACTTCTTGGTTTTTTTTCTCATTCTGTTGATCTGATTTTTCATCCAAATCATGCATAGATAACTTATTGTCATGCTCATTTGTATCATAATTAGGTATTTTGGTATAAAAGTTCTTCATTTCAATACCATCCCATACTATTCCAATATCATTATTACCAGACTTCTCCATTATGAATTCAATATTGGAGTCAGATTCATCTTTTTTATCTTCTAATACTTCAAGCAAAGGCATTTCTTCGTCAAGAACTTCACAAAAGTACTCTGCAGCTGGCTTCATTGCATCAAATAATGTCTTACATTTCTCTTGCTTCTTTATTAATCCTTCTGGGATTTTTCCCACTCTTATGGAAGTTTTCTTGATATCTTTAGAAATTGCGGTTAACTTTGAATTTATTTCAACCAAAGCTTTCGAATTAGCATTGGAGTATATTTTAAAGATTTGGTGGATATCAGTAATCGTTTGTGGGTCAATATCAAAATCAAACTCATTTTGTTCAGGTTGAAATAATAAGTCTCTGAATCTTTTCAAAAATTCCACCGCTATCGGTAATGTAGTACCTTGCAGTATATCTTCATTAAAGACATCTCTTAAAATAACAACTATTACTGCTTTGTTCTCCAACTTGGAGTAATTCTTGATTAAATATTCAGGTAATTCATCTTTAGCCACATCCCTAATGGTTCTAAAAATCCCAATAAAATTGAGTTCACCAACTAATCTGACTACTGATTTTTGCTTGTTGATCGATAATGGCGTTTCCAGTTGTCTCGACAACAAATTCATCATGTTGCCAAGTAAATGGGGAGTGAATCTGATCGAGAATCGTTGGTGTAAAGCTGATACTATCTCCATGGCTGCTGAGATATCTTCTGGTTTCGATACTTTAGTCAATCCTTCTGAAATGGGGGTTATCATTTCAGAAAGATATTTCTCTAATGAAAGAGTTTGGATATCTTTTAGTATAGAGGACAAATGTTCATGGTCTATTGATAATTTAATTTTCTTTACAAATGCAGTGTTTTTCTTTAAAGATGAGTCAAGTTTACCCAATAGATTGGAATTATTCGATCCATCTTCTATTTGCCACGCTATATCATTTAATTTTTTCAATCGATACCTTATTTGTTCGATATTCTGAAGTGTTAGTACAAGTAAAGGTAAACTATGGAGAGAGATGCCCAGAGATACATCAGAAGTAGAATGCTAAAATAAATGGCTGTGCAACGCTACGGAAAGGTAATACGTACTTCTGCCATTTGAGAAAATAATTTGGTATGACAAGCTAAACAATATAGAAAAGTCGACACTGATCAACTAGGTGAATCTTAATGTGAAATGTATGTTTTTCATGTATGGTTGATACCAAAAATTGAAGTTCCACTCACGTGCCAATCTTGTCTTTCTTGTTTTTTTGTTTAATGCCTGACGACTTGATCGATGTCTCACTGGTGTCAGAAGAGAAGCAATAGAAATGTAGTGACAACATACTGTACCACAATTTACTAAGGTTATTATATACTTTCGTTATATATTATGCTTATTTATATATACAAGGGCGTCTGATAAACTCTTTTTTTCTTTTTATACAATATTATCAATCTTTTCTAATACTGGATGTGGTCTTCTAACTCTATGGAACACTCTACCCTTTGGTAATCCATAATCTTCTCTTACTTTATTAACAGATCTATCAAATGATTGTCTCCAAACATATCCTCCAACAGGTACTAATTCATGTTTCGAAACAAATTCTCTTATATCAAAAGCATCTGAATAGTTTTGGGTAATTTCATTAGTCAATTCTTTCAATGGCAATTCTTTTTGCTGACGGAATACCCACGCACAAGATCTTTGAATTTGAGCATTCTTCTCTGGTAGAAGTGGTAAATATTCACTGAATGTATAATTATCACCTTCAGATAAAAGTTTCAGGGTGTTAATCAAATTGTTACTATTTGATAATGGTACATTACACAATCCATAATGCAATGTTGTCTTAAAAGTATTGGTTGATAAATCAGGAGTATCTGGGTTAACAATTAATACAGAATATAATGAATCTTTAGCAATGGTCTCAAATTCTTGAATATAGATGGTTGGAGGTTTAGATACTGCAAAGGAAGGTAAAATGGTTCCTGGTTCAATCCAATTAGAAAATTCTGCTTTGGTATTATGAGGAAATTTAATTTTAACTTCTGCCTTTGGATCTAAAGTTGGTAAAGTATCAGGAAGAACATGGAGTTGTTCTAATCTTTGCATGGTTAACATTTGATCATGAGATTCCCAAACTTGTTTCAAATATTTTCTATAAACGGGTTGATCTCTATCGATTCTATCGGGATAGTTTTCAATATTAAACAATACTTCTGGATTATATTCTTCGGCTTTGATACGAAGATTTTCAATTTGCTTTTGAATTGCTTCAGATTCTTCTTGATTTTTCAATTCAGTTTCCAATTTCTCGATTTCAGAATAAATTTTCTCACTTTCTTCTTCCAAGAGTTCATATGCCACTTGAAAAGTTTCATCAATAACTTCTGGAGAATGGTAACTAAGTTTCCTATCCTTTTCTTTAATTGAAGCTGGACCTATTTTTGGATCGATTCCTTTCAACAAATCATTCTCAAAATTAGAGTCTATGAGTTTAAGTGTTTGAGGTCTTTTCGAAAAATCACTCCAAATACCGGTTGAGTAATTTCTAGATAATTTCCAAGATACTCCTCTCAAGAACCGGTTTGCCAACATAGCTGATAATTAAATTTAACGGTGTTGATATTAGGTTAATTGGATTGCGTTTTGTTTGTTAAATGAAGAAGGAATGAAATTTTCATTTTGGGTGAATAATTTCCGTGCGGTGAATTACTCAATGGTTAAGAAGATATGCTTGTATTTACGCGCGAACATGTTGCAAGTCCTTGTAGATCAAATTTCTATCTCAGTGAGAGAGAGAGAGAGAGAAATAGTCTCGTTGTTATATGTTTATGAATTCAAACTTTCTAGATGAATATATAAGATCGTGAGAGACATGAGCGTATCTTTCTTATGCGAGAAAATTTCAGCTTTCGTCTACTTCCTTCTGTACTTATTGACTTAATCTCATAGAATTGTATTTTCTTAGTTCCTGTGAACAAACTTCTATCCTTTCTCATATACTCTACAATATCTCTCCATTAAGCATTCATAGATTCCTATTGATACTTCTATACATAAATATTCGATATCATAATTCATTTCACTTCCGTCATTTACCTCCGTATTTGTGAGGGAGTTAACGGGAGAACATTTAGCTTCATAAATATTTCTTCGTCATTGACATCCATCTTTGGAAATAATCCTGGAACTATTCGATTCCGTGACAGATCTTTGAAACTGTCTTCATTTTCATCGTCGTCATCATCATCATCATCGTCGTCGTCGTCGTCTTCTTCCTCTTCGTCCTCCTCTTTACTGTCAGAGCAAGAGGAACAGATGGAATTCTTTCGTCTTCTATCATGAGCAATAGAAACCGTGTTACCAAAAGAAGGACTCCGTCTGGAAGATCGCGTTGAATTGATATTATTGTGACTAGATAGTATATTTTCATTGAAACTAAAAGAATTTTTGTGAGTGTCTTCATCTGCTGGAAGGTTGTGAACCTTTTGGAAATGCAATAACTGAGATATCTTCAACTTAGGTTGAAAAGGACGGTCGAGTCCGGTATGTTTCGTAGAGAGAGACGAAAACTTCTTGTCGTTGTTATGATTTGGGTCCGAAGTATCCTGATACTTCTCATTCATAGCTCTCCTTCTCATTGTATGCCTTGGTCTCCTTTTTGGTTCGATATCTCGACCAGGACTACTGATTCTTGAACTATGTGAATGTGAAGATTTATCGGAGTTATCATCATCGATATTGATATTTAGATCTATTTCAAGATCTCTTGGATGTAAAGGAATGATATGGTCGTTGAAGGTGGGACCTTCCATGAGATTTAAGAATTCATCAAAAGATTCTATAGTATTTATATTCATTTTAGATTGAACTTGTGGGAGGATGATGTGTTTTCATTAGATCTGTTACCAGACAGATGCAAAAGAAAAAAGAAAAAAGAAGATAACCAAATGGTAGATATGAGTAATGGGGTATGACCGGATGATAGAAATGCAATTGATGTATGACTTATAAAGGATGTTGGCTGCTAAGATGCACTCGATAATCAAAATTTAAACTAGGGCTAAGATAAACGTTATCGAATAACAAGTCACCGGCCCACACATATGTCTAGACAAAAGAACAACTTTTTACCTAAAAAGAAAGGGACTTATGAAAATTTATCAAGTAAAGTGGTAAGAAAAAGAACGTTTCTACAAGTTGATTACAGAAGAAAAATTTGTGGTTCAAATGCAAGCAGAGAAAGGATCGCTCGTAAATTGGTACCACAATTCAATTAGGCACTAAAGAGTAACTGATGTGCAGAGATTTAAGCAGAGTCATACTCCACATGGGGCGCCAGGAACAAGATGTGATGCCGTGAGGTTCACCACACGATGGGCCGAAATTTTGGGGAATGGTGTGGGATAGGACTATTAGGCTTTAAAAAGAGAATAGAGGAAGAAAGTTAACACTCATTATAATGCTGATATGTGTGGAAATAACAAGTGGATATGTCTGATTGAGGCTATTGGAGGGTAGATAGAAATAAAGTAGATAGAGGTAATTGGATATTTATCTTCTGTGTGTTGTGCTCCGTCTTCTGTGTACTTGCTACTGTGCTGTCCTGGGTCTACAGCGCTCCGTCTACCGTGCTCCGTCTACTTTGCCCCGATTATCCACCTTTCTCCAGCTCGCGCCAATTACTGCGAATTCTTAGCGGTAAACTGACTTACTAGTGCACCCCAGCCCCCAGTTTTTACTCACTTCTCTCCTGCAATTTCTAGCCTTCTCCCTACTAAACATTTCCTCCTTTGCGCGGCTGTTGATCTACTCTATTGTTAAGTGTTATTCTTGGCTGGAACCAATTGAAAATCCGTATTTTCGATAATTGGCATTCTGTATCTGAAAGGCATTTTTTGCAGGTCTGGTTTCACGTTGTATTTACCACTTGCTAATTTCAATATTTTTTTTTTAATTTTAGGTGATTGAGCTACCAAAGTGACGCATGAAAACTTACGTTTCTTCTTCGCAATCTTGAAATTCAGTAATTATGGGAATTCAAATCATTGGTTGGTGAACCAGCGAAAAGATTAATCAAAGTGCCAAGAAGCTTATTATCGTCACCAAATATGGGTTCGTTCCTATTAGCTCGTTCTGGTTGCATCAGTGCCCCTCGCTCCGAGCCTTCGGTCCGTGTAAACTGATGGAACAATATTATTATTAACTGAAATAGCTCTTAGATGAGTCAAGTGATTCGCTTTTTTTTTTTTAAAGAATTTGGGCGCAAAAATTACGCCGTAACGGCATTCGATAATCTTGCCGCTATCGGCAATTTTCTTGCGAGAAGCCTTCACAGACAGGAGAGATATCGAACTGGATTACGCTACAATTGGTTGGTGATTATAGTGTCTGAAGCAACCATGAGCTCGTATGATTTCGGATATTGACATTTGTACGGTAATTGTTTTGATCTTTTATTGGGAATTGGAAAGTCACGATATTATTGTTTCTGTCTGTTCAATCGTCTGTTCTTACAAAGTCTACTGTTCATTACATAGAGAAGAGAGCTTATATTGGTTACTCAGAGAAGACATTCATAAGTATTATCATATTAGTATTTAACATTCAGCAAAAACTCTCCAAAACGAGACAAAGATTGAGAAAAACTGTTCAACTGTTCCACTGTTGAATCTGAGGATCTTTTATGAAACCGTACATATATTCTCAAAGAGCTACTGCGCTTGGGTGAGTTTGCATTTAAGCACTATCTCCATGTCTCTGTCTCTGTCTCTGTTTATCTGTTTATCTGTTTCCTTCCCTATTTCACTTTATCTCTCCTTTATCTCTTCCTCTACCTCTTGCTCACTTCTACTCAATCTGAATTCATTGGCTTCATCTTCAAATTATTGTCTGAGCCTTATATTTCAAACACACCGCTATCTCTGAATCACAACAGAAACAAGTTCAACTTGTCTTATTGAAAATAGAAAATCTTTCAAACGCACCCTCACCCACTTATTTTAATTTGTCCATTCTACTATATTCCATGCTTAAACATTTCATTTATCATTATTAAACATTTTATTTCCATTAAACACCGCTGCTGGTGGTGCGGGAACATGGTCTTGTCCTTGTTGCTGAGGATGTGTTGGTGATAACTCAATGACTCTACTCTGTAATGCTAAAGTATAATCTCGAAGTTGCAAATTTTCTGCTCTTAATTCTTCGATTGTTTGTTTTAATTGATTGACTTCAGCCGCTTGTTGTTCTAATTCTTTTATATATTTCTCTTTTCTTTTCCTAAATGCCTTTTGTGCTGATCTGTTTTGAGCAGCTCTTTTAGTATTTGAAACCGGTCTAGTCTTCTTTGATTCTGTATCACTTAAATCCAGAACTGGATGATCAAGTTGTGATATTTGATGTTGATGTTGATGATGATGTGATAGAGGATGTTGATGTTGATCGTGATGATTGTGAATATTATTCAGTTGATCTTGATTATTCTGATCCTGTTGTTGAGCATTGGCCACTGCAGCCGCTGTAACATCTTCAACAGTTGGAAAATCATTATCTTGATGTCTTCCAAATGTAGGATCTATCTGACCTTCATCTTTTATGTCTTTTTCACTCCAAGTAGCAAATCCTGTATTCATTTTTGCAATAGGTTTATCCGGAACCAATTTGTTATTTTGTCTTTTTGGTTTCGTTTATGTAAGAAAGTTGAGTAGTATTACAAATCAGATTTGTTCGTGTTCATACCAGATGAGAAGGGGGGAGTAGGGGAAGGGTTGGACGGGAGTGGTAGCGAGCACTATTCTACGACCAGTAAGAAGTGAATGAGCTGTAAGAACTCTACGGACTGTAAGAATTGTACGGACTGTACGAACAATATGAACCGTATGAACTGTATAATCTGTATAATCTGTATAATCTGTATAATCTGTATAATCTGTATAATCTCTACAATCTGTATAATCTGTCTGGAATACTCGTTGTTATCTCTCTTCTCTACACTTCAGACTGGGACTTCACCCTTTAATTGACAGCTCCACTCCCTCACTCTACTCCCCCTCCCCCACTCACGAACATCCCAATAGCCCTCGCACTTTAGTTCGTCTCCCGCCCACCACAATAATCGCATCTATTTTGGTTTGAAACTGCAAGATCTGTAGAAATAAGGAGCATTTGTTCTCAGTGGGGTGGTTATTTTTAAGGTTCCGAGAGATCATAAGTGAAATTCTTAATACAATTGTTTCCACCAATACAATAAGTTTTCTTCTTGAGGTAGAAAAATCATCGTGATACTTTGAATATATAACCATTCAAATACTCATTTACATGAATGTATGCCAATATACATTAATTGGTGTTTTCATATTTACATGGTAGATCTATCCTTAACCAAATTTTTAACTGAAAACGTAATCGCTTCACACTGTTAAACGTTGTAATTCTCGTTGTCGATAGCGATAAATATTGTCATCACTACTTGCACACAATTTTGAAGACTGCTTAGTGGCCTGTGCTAATCTGTCAGGGAACATCGTACTTGGGTAAGGTCAGAAGCTCCAACGTCTTACTTAGATAGGGAATAAATTCAGACTGTCATCCTGTCAGGTGTCTAGCGTCAAACTGTCTTACTGTGATCCGATCTGGTGCTGATTCCTCACTCTGTCATACTGTCTGGTGTTCTATTATCATACTGACATCCAAAGTCTCAATCTGCATATTCTCATTAGGGACCCCCATCTGCAATTTCGCTCTTAGATCCAAAGACAATTCAAACTTCAACCTTCAATTCTCATAAATCATATTCTAGGATCTTCAAAATCTCATACCTCATTGGCTATCCATATTAATTACGTTCAACAATGTCAGAAGTAGAATTGGATTCAAATTCTATGATCTCCAGTATTGAATCACTGCCACTGTTTTCTCAGAAAAGAACCAGCAACTTCTTCCCTTCAGGTTTGAACCAAGATTTCACTCCTAGAGTTGAAAATAATTCCTTTAAATCCCAATCAAATTATGTTTCTCCATTTCAACCCAGGAATCATAGTTCTCCGTTAATTGGCTCCAAATTTTTCGGTTCCTTCAAGTTGGATCCTTCAGAACTGCCTCTGACTCATGCTACAAGGTCTACTTCTCTAAATAATGAAAATCTGTCGATTGGCTTCGGAATTCTGTTGAATAATGCAAACATTCAAAATCTTTCGCTTGTTAATAATAATGGAAACAATGATAATAGTAGTAATAATATTACTCCTGGGGGTTCCAGGAGTTCAACATCAGGTGGACTCAATGGCCCCAGTGGACCGCCATCTACTAATTATTCAACCTCAGTAATGCACCCAACTGAACTTCATGATAGCTTTAATATGTTGACATTCAATAGCGGACCTTTGTCTCCACCAAATTCAAGTTCTATTTCAAGTATGAAGTTCAATAAATCAACCTCAATCTGGAATGATCCTCCAAGTTCAAGAAATATGGAAGATGATTCTATGGATCCGTTTCTATTCTCACTTTTTGTTCCAGTGGAAAATCTGTTTATATCTGATACTGATACCACTTCATTCTCGGTGCCTGTTCATAATAACATATATCTGTCCAAAGTAAATAATCCATCTTTCATTCCAAGTTCAATTTCTTCTTCTGTTGTTGCGGTAAATGTTATTCCTAGTTCTATCAAGAGTAATGGAGATGATTCTTTACCAAAATCAATTACTTCCACTCCGATAAAGCTAACCAGTAACCACAACAACAACAACAACAACAACAACAACAACAACAACAACAACAACAACAACAACAGCAGCAGCAGCAGCAGCAGCAACAACAACAACAATAATATCACTGTTCAGGCGTCAACGAAGATTGAAGATAAACTTGGAATTCCATTGGATGTTCAATTAAGTTATAAATCCAAATCAGAACCCTATATAAAGCAATGTGCTGTTCCTGTTGACTCGAAAAATATACTTTCATCGACCAGAGACATAATTAATTCTTCAAAATCCCTGAAGAGGAGCTCCGAGCCAGTTTCTACCAGGAAATTGGAGTCATATCATAAGCCAAACACGCACAAGTTAATTGTCAAGCTTCCAAAGATGGTAATCAATTTTAAAAACATCTCATCATCAACTTTACCACCAATGAAAGTCTTCAATGACTATTTATTATCAAAAGAAAATACAAGAAAGGCATATCAAGAAGATTATTGCTCGACATTCTATAAACGTAATCATCATGGATACATGTTTGTGAAAGAACCGGCTAATTCACTTAAAGTTAATTCAAATGGACTTGGATCTAAATCATGGGTTCAGATTAAAGTCAATTTACCTCAAAATAAAAATGTCACTAGAAAAGTGAAAGTAGATGTCAGAGAACTTCCGTACTGGAAGCCGGCTACCAGTACAAGTTCAAAGGGGAAAAGGACTAGAAAAAAGGACTGTAACTCGGAGTCTTATAAATCATCAGTGTCTTCTGCCAGTTCATCTGAAGGGAATTTTCTGACTCGAAAGAAAGTTAATACCCTGAAGAGGTACGGGAGAAAATCAGATTCACGAGATGAATACTGAATCATATTTCCATGGAATGATGCTAATAATAATAATAATAATAATAATAATAATAATAATAATAATAATAATAATAACAGTAGCAGTAACGCTTCTGATCAAGTATTGAAATTGGATAGTCTTTATTTCAAGAGAGAATAGGACGATGGTATTTAGTTAAATCAGATGTATCTGTCTTGCACATAGCGGTACTTCTTGTAGAAAACTATAGACCGTTCCATTCACTTTCCAATTGTTATTGAAGGGTAGGTGCACAGTATTTCTGTAAATTTAGATCCGTCATGAATTTCTAACTCCATATGTCATCAAAACAAAGGCAACCTACCGAAATTTTACCATTTTTTCTTTTTATGGCTGGAAATCAAGAATCATATCTCTCCAACTCACCTTTTTTTGCACCCATATCCATCTCTCAGTTTAGTCTCTTTAAGAGTGCAACCAAAAATTCATCCCCAATCGAGTGTTTGAATCTCATACAGGATCGAACCACTAGATGAGAATCTCTCACTCGTCAGATTTTTTTTTCCTCTAAACTGAAAAATAATCGATAGATGATCCTGCACATGCATAGACCCACTAAGAATTGAAAGGATTTCATTGGCCAAAAGCCCACAAATGATTAATTCATTCAAAATTTCACTGATTATTTCACTGATTTTGAAATTTTGATTGAGTATGATAGGTTAGGAACTAGTACTACGTATATATTTTTTTTAAAATTTACGAAATAAGTCAAAAATCGTATAAAGTTCAACCACTGTTACTATGGTGGTATCACTTTATTTGATTACCCTCGTCCTGTACACAGTCGAATTGGGCAGTTGGCGCACGACTCGTACGATCCAATTAACATAAGGTTTTTATAAGACACAAAGGAAAGGGAAACAAAAACCAAAAAGATATTGAACAGTTAATTAAAAAAGACTTAATCATTAATACCTAATTATAATTAAGATGTTTTCCGCTTCTATCCGTTCAGCAATCAGAGCCCCACTTGTTTCAAGGGCGGTCATCAGACCAACTTTGGCAGCTAGACCAATGGTGATGAGATTCCAAAGAAACTATTCTGACCATCATGAAGAAACTTTCGAAGAATTCACTGCTAGGTATGTATAATTAACTACAGTTTTAAGATGAATTTGGACATTTTTAGTTTATTTAATAAGATTGGGGTTTTCTCTCTGTGTGACTTGTCCAATTTAGGGTCCTAAACTTGAAATATTGAAATGGTTATTGACCATCGAGAGTCTGTCTCATGTCAGCACCACTTCCAAAATTTGGAACTAAATTTTGATGATTGGGTTGATGTTATTACTTCTTGTGGATTGTGGGTACTATGCACTTTGCCTTTGCTTTTGTTTATTTATTTTTTTCTGTAAACCTGAGCATTACATTGTTAGGTGTCCCTTTCTTCATTAATATTGTCATAATCGATTATTCACATGGACTGTTTTACAAGAGTTTATGAAACTTTTTCGATTATGCTAATACTAGATGGATTTGAAATCAACTATTCTTTGTTTTCTCCTCTTTTGTTATTGCAGAAAATCTCACTCTCCATCATGTCGATGACTTCTCATTAGAGTATCCATCTTAATCTTTTCATTCATCAGTTAGCACCTCTAGTTATACTAACAAAAATAGATACGAAAAAGAATTCGAAGAAGCATACGATCTTTTTGAAGTTCAAAGAATCTTGAACAATTGTTTCTCTTACGATTTAGTCCCAGCTCCAGTTGTTATTGAAAAAGCTTTACAAGCTTGTAGAAGAGTTAATGACTACCCAACTGCAGTTAGAGCTTTTGAAGCTTTAAAGCATAAAGTTGAAAACAACTCTCAATATGAAGCTTATTTAGAAGAATTAAAAGACATTAGACAAGAATTAGGAATTGATTTAAAGGAAGAATTATATGCCGATGAAGCTTAAGTACTAGACTACAAATTTATCGTCATCATTATTCATATAATACATTTACACTGTTCTATTCTAAAGCTTGTTATTTGCCATTTTTCACGATTAACTCGTTGTGAAATTTGTTTAAATTGCAAATGACAACCTTTTATTAACTTCTTTTATACTCAATACAAGGTATATATCATTTGAAAATAGAGTAGATTTTGTAGTGATAGAGGTTTTAATTGGCCCTCTGTAAAGAGTGAGCATATACTTTCATAGGCTATTCTCGAAGATCTGAATCGACTCACTTTTCACTGGCTCGCTCTCCCACTCGTTCTGGATGCCTCCTACTCTCAGTCTAATCAACTCTCGTGTAGATATACAGACTGACTAGGACTCTCTCTCTCTCTCTCTGCGTATGTGTTTCTCTCTTTCCCTATCACTATCAAGATCTCTCTTGTGATCTCTGACTACCACTCGCCCACCCCCCCTAGTTTTTTCTTTACCTACTGTGTGGGAGAAGGTGATGCACTTTTACTCCGCTACAAGCATTAGTGACACACTCGTGGGCGGCGGGTCTCCCGTCTCCTCCTTGTTTCACTCCGCGACCTGTCGCCTAAAGAGCCCCTAGAACCGCATTCTGATCTCCCACCGCCACTTAGAAGTTCATTTTCATTTTTCGTTGTCACGCTCACTCTCACACACACACACTCTCTCTCTCTCTCTCCAGCTTCCTCACTCTCTCACGCACTCATTCACTCACTCACTCACTCACTCGAATCTTAACCAGAACCACACAACTTATGATCAGGAAATTGGTTTTCTTCCCGTACAAGCAATTTTGATTCACTTGCTCTCATCTACCCTACATTCTCTAATTGATATTATTGTATTTAAATTCATCCAGGTGGGATTGTCTAACGTTTTGGAATACTTTGCCTCCCTCACATTAACTTTTGTTTTTGTTGCTTAATCTGCATTTCTTTAACCTTTTAAATACATTGTCTATCATATAAGTTCTTGTTCAATGGGTGTATATATACCTCCTCCTGACGATAATAATTCAGGAAGAAACTCTCGAGATAGTGGATCGAATTCTGGAAATAGCTCTAGTTCAGGAAATTCTAATTCTGGTGGTTCAAATGTAATAACTATTCCAAATCCAGCGTCATACATTCCTCGTAACCCAAGCATAGGTCTAAAAATATTTGGTCCTTTAGTTCCAGCCTCTGATAATGTTGGAGGTTTATATTTACTTACGGCTTTCCAGTTTGCAATGGGGGTTGTTGGATTCTCAAGAGCAAGACAACTTCGAAGATCGAGACTATTGAGCCTCAATATCCCCAATACTTTCCAAAGAAAGCTCACCAAATATTCTTGTATAGCCGGTGGATCATATTTAATTTTCCAATCTGGTTTAGAAATAACAAGATTATTACTTCCTTACGACCCTTGGAATGAAGAAGCCAAATATTATCGAAAAATTGCCATTAAAAATGGAGATACACCAAGTTGGTGGTTTGGAGCAACTGGATATTATACACCAATGACATTCAGTGAATGGAATACTAAAGTAGAAAGTTGGATTACAAACTCTGCCAACGTTATAGAATCTGAAAAATTATCATTTGAAAGCATTTCGGATATTAAACTGCATAAGAAACTGGCCACCTCTCTGTTTCTATCTAATCTTGCTAAGAAGGGTAGATATGGAGATATCTATGAAAAATTACGTGAATCCAATTCTAAGAGATTGAAAGATTTGCTTCAAAATGAATTATCAACCGTTAACGAATTGAATAAAGCCGAACGTTTGGATGCAATTTTAGAAGGTAAAGGTGATGTATTTGTCAATCTGGCGTATACAAAGCCCTTTATTCAACTCGGAAATCACCGATTAGACACTGATGAAGAGTTTGAAGTTGCTTGGTTAAATTTTGAACCTTGGGAAGAGTTGAAATTAGAGACTGACTATGATATACGGTTGGTTCCACGATGGAGATGGAGTGAAGAAGCAGATCGTACCATTGAAGTCAATGATGATCTGGAAATAGAACATCCTATAAAGGTTGAGATTTCTAATGAACTGAAAGTGGAAGAACAATAAGCTCATAATTTGTTTACCAGTTTTAATATCAATTCAGTTATTATTATTATTAGTAGTAGTAATAATAAAACCTTCTTCTATATACATATATAACTATTCCATCTCATGATATAAATAATTAAATCGTAGATAGTAAACGTTGGATATACCAATATATTTGGGATCATCTCTAATGCAATTTTGATTCACACTCTTATATGGATCAAACTTGGTTGCTATGTACATTTCATTGACCTCTTGCATCTATCAATTCGTCAGCCCACTTCAATACTTTAACTTCATTTCCTTCGGTAACCAAAGGTTTATCAAATTTTGCCAAATGATCCTTCCACATAAGATCTGCAGGATCTTGATCAGGTTCAACCCATTCAAACCCATCACCTCCACTCATCCAATAAGCTTGTAACATAATTTCATTTAAATTATCCTTTGGTGCCAAAAGTCTAACCTTTTTTCCTTCTCTTGTATAACCAGCTAACAAAGTTCTACCGGTGGTTAAGGTTTCATCGGTACGACATAATTCTTCAATTAATCCTTCAGATGCACTACCGGTACCATTTAATGCAATATCAGTTTCTATAATTTTGGAGCACATTAATAATTCATCACTATTAGTCCACCAATGACTATAAAATGTTCCCTTTTGCCAAGTTAAATAATCTCTTCCACCAGAAACTGCTATTCTACCGAATTTTACTATTGCAGCAAAAAACGAAGAATTTAATATATAAGTTGCAATCATTGCATAAACAGAACTCATATTTGACCAAGCAACTGGTACGTAACCAGATTCTAATCCATAATGGATCCCAAAGTTTGAAATTAATCCCAATCCAATTGTAGAAACTCCTAATCTAATAGTACCATCTCTTAATTCTTTCTTTTTATATGCTACATAATTTGGATGTCCTGCAGTTATATCAGTAATCTCCAATGCATTCTTAAGATCTCCATTGAAAAGACATGATCGTAATGGGATAAGTGATATTTCCTTTTCGATATATCCGGTGGGATTTTGTTTATAAAAAGTTTCAATAATGGATATATTTGTTGTAGCTGGTAATTGCAATAAGAAGATTTTTTTCAATAATTTTTTATTAAAGTCAACATTTTCATTAGTTAATATTTTGATTATCTTCTTATTGATTTCAATATTGGTAGGATCTTGCCAAAATTTATCGTAATTATGAATTGATTGTTGGACATCACGGCATGATTTAATTGCTCTTAGTATGATCTCTTCTTCTAATAAATCAGAGCTGTTTAAAACTTGATCGATTTTTGTCGATAATGTATTGAAATCGTTTACATAATGGAATTGTTCGTCTTCGGGTGAAGGGTTTCTAGTATTCTGTGATGGATTCTTGGATGAATTTGACCATATTCTGGTGGTTGAAAATGTTCTATAATTTATATTAGGTCTCCTTGTTGAGTATGTAAGTACTAAACTTCGTATAGATCCAAGCATAATGAAGTGAAGGAAGGGTCACCTAAGAAAGAATGTAACTTTAGGCAGTGGTTTTTGGTGTTTTTTTTTTTTTTTTCCTCAAGCGCAAATTCAAAATGTGAGAATCATATGAGCTCCATTACAAGATATTACACAAAAGGTTCAGTTTATTGTAGAAGGTATAACTTAAGATGTTAGAAGAGATCATTTAGAAGACGAAAATATCATATATGAACCGCTTTCTATTGGTTTTGTTTTCCTTTGGATTCAGCTCTATTTAGATGCTCAATTCAAATTTAGACAACAACTGCTGCTAGAATACCTGCAACCGCTATGTAAGAACCTTTCCCAAATACAATCACACCACCATCATTTTTAGAAGATGTTGAATTTGAAGTAGACAGACCTCCAGTGGAGCTTAATTCAGCGGTGGTAGAACGTGATAACATCGTTGTTACAAAGGAGTAAGTTGCTGATTCAGTATCAGCTTGCGGGTCTGATGCTTGTGCTGGAACTGCAGCGGTTGTAACAGTGGCGGTAGCTCCAGTAGTGGTGGCAGTACCAGTACCGGTACCAGTGACAGTACCAGTGCTAGTGCCTGTAGCGGTACTAGTTCCAGTGCCTGTGCCTGTAGTTGCACCGGTGGCAGCGACTGCGGTAGCAGCTCCCGTACCCGTTGTGGTGCTAGTGGTTGCTGCTCCTGCAACTGGAGTAGTACCTGTAGTTGAAGTAGTAGCTGCTGTTGCTGCCGTTTCTGCTGCCGTTGCTGCTGCTGCTGCTGCTGCTGTTGCTGCTGTTGTTGCTGCTGTTGTTGCTGCTGTTGTTGCTGCTGCTGCTGCTGCTGCTGCTGCTGCACTTGTAGTTGTTGTATCTGCTGCCGCTGCTGCTGCTGTTGTTGTATCTGCTGCTGTTGCTGCCGTTGCTGCTGCTGTTGTTGTATCTGCTGCCGTTGCTGCTGCTGCTGCTGCCGCTGCCGCTGTTGTTGTTGTATCTGCTGCCGATGCAAGTCCGGCTAATGTAAACAACAAAATATATTCAAATAACCTCATCTTGCTTGTCTCTATGTTTTAGCGAAAGTACTCGGTATGGACCTCTATGAGCAACAAGTATATTGAATGTGGGATAGTTATGAAGTCGGATTGTTCACGGTGAAAGAAAAAAGGCACAGCCTTCAGATCAAACTTTGATTTCGTTGCTGATCAGGATGCCACAGATTACGCGTAATTTGTCACAAAAGAAGGTTAGGAGTGTTCCATCACTGTTTTTCTATAAATCGCACGTAAGCTCAGGC
Organism: Chernovozyma sophiae-reginae; assembly: GCA_030564725.1. Classification (NCBI taxonomy): domain Eukaryota; kingdom Fungi; phylum Ascomycota; class Pichiomycetes; order Serinales; family Debaryomycetaceae; genus Chernovozyma; species Chernovozyma sophiae-reginae. The sequence goes on from JAKTYG010000011.1 coordinate 18,230, forward strand.
ACAGCGAGGGAAACCATGTCGCAGATTGATGGAGATGGAGAGAGACAATTGTAGTGTCCTACAATACATACATGTGGAGATAAGGATATGATGAGAACATGGGTTGTAGTATAACATCTAGGAATTAGTGTAGGGGACAAGTTATGCAGTGGTGTAATTGACAAATTGAGTAGTGGTGTAGAGTCATAAATGAAACTTTGTGGTGGTTACTGGCGGGTCCAGTAAATGCTCAAGATCAGTGGGGAGCTCTGCGACCAAGGAAATATTTCCAAGACATGAAGACACCAGTTAGTCTGAATTTCGATGAACGGGTAGTTTGTAATAGCTCTTCGACATACCGATGTGTGAAATACAAATATATACCTGCCACATGGTGCTTTTCCATTTTTCTATGAATATTTCCATCAAAAATGCCTTAAAACTATGGGTTGGTTGACAGGGATTATATAATTTTGGGTGCAAAATTTGTCGCTCTTGATTTTAACTGAGCAACTTCTCCAAACACTCATTGTAAAACTGCAACTAATACCATATTTACATTTCACAACCTACAATCGATACATGGTTCATCGAGAAGTCCAACTCATTCATTTCTTTCTCTAAATGACATATTATCAACAATTACAAACATATTTTAAAGCTATTAGTAGTTTAACATTTGCATACTTTTGAGACTTTTATGAGCGGTCAATCCATGAACTGTTAAGCCTTTTGGAAGTAACCATTGGCATGGTAATCAATACTGCTAATAACAATCCTAGTACTGTCATTATTAACTTGTTTTTGGCAAAATTCTCTCCTAATGTATCATATGAATAAGGTGAACAATGTGGAGTGCAAATCCAATTCAGTGATTGGAAGTGACAACATGTTGTGGAAGATTCCAAATTAGTTTCTTTAACAAGTATTTTGCCCTTTTGAACATTTGGAATTTGATTCTTGTGATTTAAAACATGATAGTATTTATTACCACTAGCAATAACAGGCTCATAAGCACTTAATCTAAAATCATTCCCAGCATCATTAGCAGTGAATTCACGATCCGCTATTCTACGACTGTTTAAAATGTATTTCGGAATTTGAATAAAGCTCCCACTTTCAGTTATAGCTAAAATATTGGTGGTCGAGATCCCAAATTTGGTAACTGTATGCGACAATTCTGTGATAATATCTGGATAAATAAATGATTTGGTTGATACTTGACCAATGGTTTGATTATATCCATTAAAAACTGATTCTAATACTTTTGCATTGGACCTCTCATTTGGAATACCAGTTTCAAATAAATCAACCACCACTATACGTTGTTCAGCTCTTGGAATTTTTGCAAAATATGAATAAATTATCCAGTTGTACTCCATAGTGACATGAATAGAGTCCGGATTAATCAATTCTCCTTCATGGTCATGTTCATATAATATAGATCCAGTTATAGCATCTACTATATAAAAGGTGATAACATCCAATTGATCATTTTTAGTAATAATCGAAATAATATTTGGGTATAGGTATTTATAAAGAACTGATTTATCGGTCAAGACGATACCTATCGAAGAAGCTAAAGTGTTAGATTGTTTACCTTGAACCGTGACTAGACTTTCATGTTCTTTAGCAGGGAATTTCCAAGTTGGTTTCAAAGTTAATGTAGAACCATCTAACTTATATCCATTTAGTCCTTCTACCAAATACTTATCATCGATTTGTACATCGTGACGTTCTGAATCGCCACCAAGAAAATGTACTGATGGGCTTCCTTCAAGAAGTACTCCAATAACAGCCTCTGGTTCAGAATCTTCTTGCGTTCCTTCAATTGAATTGTCAAGGGTAAAAGCTTTTTCAATTTTAGAATTAAATCCATATGAGCCGGAAACATAACCGTTCCTTAAATTAATCAGAATTACTTGATTATCAAGTATAACGAGAACTTTGCTATCAGTCAATTGAAAAATATCGATAAGATTGAATGGGATCAACGGAGTGGTCCAAATTATCGAACCATCTTTAGAACTCACGGCAACTAATATATTCTTTACTTCATCATAGAAAATAATTAATTTAACAAAGCCAAATGGATCTTCTTCAGATTCATTTTGAGGTAATTTTCCTGTAGTAATGGCAATTGTGAAAAATTTACCAATTTCTGCCAAGTGTCTAGTAACTCTTGAAAGCCAGCGACCGGTTATTAACCCATTACGTTCATCCCCCAATATATGATGGGCATTATCGAGAGTTTGCTCGGATTGAGGTTTATTCACAATTAAGTACTTTGCTGATTGTGATGCATAATGTTCATTTTTCAATTTAATTGTAAATTCTTCTTTCTTGAAAGTGAATTGGTTGATCCAGAATCTGGTAAAATTAATATCCAATCCGAATTCTCTTACTCCAGAAACTAATATTATATTAGATTCGCTGTCATATTCTACATAATTTATAATTTCACTTTGACGTGCTGAAGCTTTTTCGTATGTAGTGAATTGAATACTTTCAGGTTCATGGTCCGATAAAAGTCCAGTAATGTCCATAATTATTTTAGTTCTAGCAGCTGATACAATAATAAAATCATTTAATCCATTTGTTTTATGTTGTATTGAAGCAATTTGTTCAGCCAGATCAAAAGGAATATCAACTGTTTTAAATTTAGAATTGTCAACGATTCTAAATATATCAAATTCTGTTGTAGTATATCGTAAAATATACTCAGAATTTAATATTAAAAGAGTCTCAGAATAGTCACCTAATGATCCAATAGCTTTGATTGTTCCTGAATTGTCTAAAATCGATACTTTCTTGGTTTGAGTAATCAACACATTTTCTTCAAATTGTAAAATTTCATCACTGTTGAATCTGGTTTCAGTTATTTCGTCATCTAATCCTTTAATTCCAAATATGGAATTCTTGGATGCGATATACAAGACACCATCATGATTAGAAGTATGTACTGGACCTAACGAAGGAGTAATACTGCCAATAATCTTTTGAGATTCGCTTGTACCATCTAAGAATTCTACAGTACCATCAATTCCTATTGAAATGACTCCACGATTGAAATAATTTACAAGAATTGACGGTTCAGAAGCTACCAGATATATCTTATTGAGAATTCCAGTGTTAGAATCCCAACAATATACCTTATTACTTTCACTTGAATAAGTATAGATTTTCAAATTTTTTTCAATTATCAAATACTTTGGATTGTATGTCGATTCACCCAAATCTGCTGTCCATATTAAATTTGCATTTGAATTATTTCCAGAAATGTCAGCTTTAAATAGTTGATTTTGATCTGAGAGGGCAATTACTGAATTGAGGTCAAAGATTTCAAACAGAAGAATTTGTCCAACCCAATTTCTCGTCCAATCATTGACAAATGCAGTCTCTAAAAGCACAGCAGCACTCAATCGAATCAAAGCTATCAAAGCTATACAGTTGAGTACCTTCATATGCGACAACAAAAATTTATCACTGGTAGAAACGGTATAAACCAAACCTTTCTCAACTCAGATTGTAAGATAGTTTCTTGGACCAGAAATGAACTCTTGATATTGAGAGTGCACACAGACTGAGGTTACTTCGTAATTCTTTAGCAAAAATCTAATTCATTTTCTCCTGCAGATAGGATCTACTTTCTACCCGTTTTTAATCGGCCCTCCGGTTTGAATCAACCTCCGCAGTATAAAACAATCGCTAATTCCTTGCCACCACCAAGCAACTCAAACAGTTCTCGTCTCCTTCAATAAAGTTTTATCTTTTTTTTTCCTTTTTGTTGATTCAGTGATTTTCAATTAAAATGCACGCCAAAGATTGGTTATTAGTCCTTATTGGGTTCTTCATCCCTCCAATTCCTGTTTTCATTAAGAGGGGTTTTTTCTCTGCCGATTTCTGGATCAATATCCTTCTTTGTCTTTTAGGATTCATTCCAGGTTTATTACATTGTTACTATATTATTCTGTTGTATCCATATCGTGAGACTTATGCAGCTTTAGGAGGAGATGGTCATGATCATAGAGTTAATGATTATGGCTCTACCCATTGAGAGGGCATTTAGTGGGTCTTTGTGAATTGTCTTGAAAGATATTTGTTAAGTAGTGGATTTTTAAACGGGAACTTTTAGTGAATAAATGGATTGTTATTTTGAATTGAATTGGGATTAGAGCGAAGACTGTGAGAATGATGCCAGTAGTTGATGTAATGTAGAAAATGAATACCAGGGAGTGAATCATTGAAGATAATATTTCATGAAAAGGTTCGAGAAATTTGTTTTGTGCTGCTGAGATCTAATACTGAATACTGAATACTGAGTACTCAATACTCAGTAGTGAATGAAACTTCCGTAAGAAGTCCTATTGTGGGGTCTCTAAAAATTACCATAGAGAAGTAATTGGGTGCAAACTTCGAGGTCTCTATCATTTACCATTTGTAGTACAAATGCCTACAGAATTAGGACAAAGTTTAAGATCCAGTAGATTTAATTCTCTACTTTAGAATCGCATAGTCTATATCGTTGATTTTCCTATTTTTGAAACAACGAAATAAAGCACTTTCAGTCTATTTAGTTACTATCGTTAAGGGAGATTCTGGCATGTCGCACTCAAGAACGGCTAAATTTATGTCTTCGCCTTCTCCCAAACCCTGTAGTGAAGATGGGAGAGGGATGAGAATTGATGATTAACTCGAAACACGACCTTCAGCGTTCGAGAAGAAAAACTCAAACCTTTGGTCGATTCACAAACTTCGAATTTGCAAACTTGCTTCTTCTTACCTTCCAGTACTTATTATTCTATGATAACCTGTTTATGTAAATAAACATCTATCTTAACATTTTGTAGTCCATAGTCCCAAAATATGTAGTCTGCACAACTTAAGTTGTCCGATAGTCGTCAGACGTTCCTATAGGATCCATCGGTTCAATGTGTCTATGTGCAAAGATCAGTTTATTTTATACCCTTATACTAAATTCCATCAGCAATACAAAAGCTAAAGGTTATCTTTAGTGGAAGTATTTTGGTCTGTACTTGTTATTTGAACAGTTATTGTTTAGTTGTACGAGTACAATCGACCATTTGCTGAATTGACATCAAAGTATCCAGTAATCTGAGTCTTTCATTGCATTGGTTCTTTTCGTCAGCTTTTTTTTAGTTCCAGCAGAATAACTTTGTTTCGACAAGTCTACAGTTGTTTGTTTCCATTGGGTATACACATTTCCATCGTTTCTTTCCATCAATCTAGATAATGAATCTATGAGGAAGATGCTCTCTGTTTCTATATTCAGCAATAATTCCACCGCAACTATTTACATAGGTTGTTGTTTATTTATCTGATTCTTCCTCTTTACCTTGCCTCCATAACCAAAGTGCTTCTATGGCATAATTCCTCACTGAAAGATTCTTGGTCTTCGAGTCATCAGCAGCTTCGGTTAATGTTTCAATCACTCTCAATTCACCGATTAGATCCCAAATCATTTTCTCAAAACTTTCACTCATTTCCTTAATATTTTTATCAAACTCTTCATCGTCAGCTGTTTCAGTTAAGGAGCTTGACTCTTCGGTATTCCCTTGATTAGGCTCTATTACACTGTACTTATGTAGTCCTAATTTATGTAATATTCTTCCAAGCACTTGAATGGCAATACTTCTTTGACTAGGTACCACTGACCTTGAAAGATGTGCTAATTCTGCCAATGTGTATCCTGCTAGCTGAGGGTTTTCCGAATGATGGTGAAGTCCAAGATACGATGGATTAATATCATCTTCATCATCATTCAATCCCACCAAATTTCCTTTGAAATCGAATCTTATATCTTCAATAGACTCATAACTTGAAGGTTTAGAAGTGGGAATAGGTGTGGTCATCCAAGAAAGCTTGCTGGTCTCTTTTGGTAAATCGGGATAGTACTTCTCGTGTAACTTATCGAAAAATTCTGGATCATCTAAATCAAGATCTCTATCTGAAGTAGGTGGTTTAGGGAAATGTACCCCTGGATCATGATGATGATCGTGTTGATGATCTTCATCTTCAACTAATTGGTAGCCCTCTTCGGCAACCTCGTTGAGATCTCCAGTTGGAACGATCATGTCATTAATGTCATCAACGTCTTCCCAACCATTTGGATCCAACGATGCCTCAATATCGTCATCAATATCCTCGTATTTTGTAGTAATTGTATTGTCGAACCTCACCTTTTTGTTACCTGACTTTGGATCTTCAGATCTCTCCCTTTGGTCATCTCTTATCTCATCAAGATCAAGCTTTTGTACCCCCAATGCTATATCTACGTCAGACTTGTCAAGAGCAGGTAATGTATAGTTTCCCTCTCTGTCTCCTCCAATCCACCCATCATGACCTTCGGCATGTGCATGGTCATCATGTTCTAGTTTATGTTGTCTTTTTTCAACTTTAGATAGCAAACTTTTGACCAATTTTGGATCCAAATTCTGGAGCAATTCTTCTCTTTCACGAGCTATTTCCTCGTCTGTCATACTTGATAACTTTTCCATATTCTCCTTATGAATACGTTCTGACTCAGTCAATGGAGTCTTTTTTGAACTAACTTCAGTCTTTTTTAATGGTTGCGCTTGAGCTCGCCTCCATCTCGATTGCTTCTTATCTTTATTTCGCTTGGGGAACCCTTCGCTACGGTCTTGTGCGGGAGGTACTGGCTCCGAAGGAGGTTCTATATCGTGCTCTATTATATCCCCTATCAAGTCCATGTTAGTTACTGTGGTTGGAGGAGAGTTGATTAATAATCGTCCGGAGATCTTTGGTTTTCAAATTGGAATGTCTTACAGAACTTGGGGCTCTGTGCGAAAGTGATGAGAGGTGAGATGAGATGGAACAAGTGACACCCATCTACAAGGAACTTTGAATCATCTGATTCCATTCCATTCCATTACTCTCAAAACACTGGTAAAGATTGGAAAAGATTTTGGTTGGGGTCCGTGGAAGGAACTAGATCTATATTACAATATACTATTCATGCGCTATGGTACGTAATTGAGATACATAGAGGGTTTATATAGTTATGTAACTTTATTGCACCGAAGAGACATCTTCAGTCTCTTGAATACTCTCTTGATCATGATTAATGTACTGTGGTAGATTATACTCTTTGGTCTTTATCTTATCATTAATCAAATTGTGGAATCCTTCATTCAATGTAGAACAATGTAATTCGTAATCGTTTGATGGTGTATTGAATTTCATATCTGAATTGATGCGCCTCCCTTTTTGAATTAAGATATCTATAAACGGTACTAGGAATACTATTATACTTAATATAAAAAGCTGATTCCTTAGTTTACCTTTATGATTTATCACTTTAGGTTCATTTCCATTGAGCCAGATATTTATCCAGTTGTTTCTGAATCCAAAAGAATATGGGGTTTGTTTTACGGTATATGACACCACGACCCTTTCAGTAAACTTTTTGCCATTCCTAAAGTTTAAGTATCGTATTCCAGTTTCTACTCGTGGAGTGTTTCCTTTAAATTTTTGATCTATGGCTTCCATGAATTTCAAACAAGAATTTTTGTCTTTAGCAGATTCATTTCTGCTCTCTGTGGAATTAACAGTTTGATTTTGGGTTGCCATCTTCCACCTAACGTATCTTTGATGTTGCTTTATACTAACATCGTCTAAAGTGGTCATGTTCGTAAACAGATAATAAACACTAGAGGCAAGTAAAGCAAAAATAAAGAGAGAAAACATGCCACTAAATATATAAACCACAATATAATTATGGTTGATTTCTCCTCTTCTTTCGATGTTTTTCCTGGTATAACAAGCAAGATATATCAATAGCAATAAGAAGTAGGACCCGAACCAAAATGCAAACTTCATAAAATAAATATAATTATTCTGTCCAATGACTCCACCCACCCAAATACAAAAATGATCATACTTCAATACACAGTAACCAACATTTTTCAGATGGAAAGTTCTTGGAAGTTTTATGGATTGACAAGATGAGCACCAGTAAGGAAAACCATCTTGGTCACAGGGGAAATAATCTGGCAACTGAGTCAATGATTCATTATTATCAAATAAATCAAATGGAGGAACAACAGGAGATTTCCCAGGACCTTCTAATAAAAGTAAAAACCAATAAGTGGTGGTTAATAATTGACATATTGAAAGAACAATCCATAAGGATATAGCAACTGATTTAGAATTATACAAATATATTTGCCTATAAGCTAAGGAATAAAAAGCTACAAAATCAAGATAGCATACTCCAAGGATTACTAGGAAAGGAACTATTGCTCTCTTAACCTTAATGGATGTAGAGAGCTTACTATACATAGGATTATTCTGCCCGAGAAAAAAATTTCAATCCCAAAGTATATGATAACTACCAATTGAATGGTAGGATCAAATATACAAGGAATCTTTCGCTATTGGAAAGCAAGTTGCTAAATGAATTGAAAGATTTCAAAAGTGCTGCTCCACAACTCCAAGAACGGAAACAAAAGTTCACAATTGGTCTCTGCCTGCACGTAACCCCAATCAATGCTCCATATATAAATTACTGAAGATACGACTTTTGTAAATCAATTTTTAATTTGATTATTAATCATTTATTCTTGAAACAATGATAGATGGTATGTATTGAATGAATAGTTATCAGGTTCACAACCATTTCAATTCTTATTCAATTTTTTGTCTTGTGGATTGTTCTGTAGTTACAGCTCTGCAACTTGCTGGAAGAGTCTCACTTCAACTCCAGATTACTAACAATGTCTTTAGATGATCGTACTCGGGACATGTGTCCCATTTGTAAAACTGATAGATATCTTTCTCCCAATATGGTTTTCCTTATAAATCCAGAATGTTATCATAAGATTTGTGAATCTTGTGTGGATCGAATATTCTCTTTGGGTCCAGCTCCATGCCCTTACCCTAAATGTGGTAAGATATTGAGAAAGAATAAGTTTAAACAACAAGTATTTGATGATCTTGTAATTGAAAGAGAGATAGATATCAGGAAAAAAGTTAATTCGATTTACAACAAGACTGAGGAAGATTTTGAAAATTTGGATGAATATAATACATACCTTGAAAATATAGAGAATACCGTTTTCAATTTATCAAATAACATAGACGTTGACAAGACTAATTCTGAATTACAAAAATATGAAGAAGATCATAGAATTGAAATTCTTGAAAAGAATATGAGAGAATCTCAAAAATATGACGATTTTACAAGATATCAGGACTCCATTGCACAGTTGAAACAAGAAAAACTTCGTATACAAAACGAAATGGAAATGGAAGATCTTGATTATCAAAGGCAACAAAAGCAAGCACTTTTAGATAAATTGGCATCAAATTCAGGAAATTCTGAAGATATTGTTGCTCAATCAAATAGTAATATATTGAAAAGATCTTCCATGAGAAAGAAGCAATTTCAGCAACTTTCGAATCAATTGGATCAACAAATCCAAAATTCAAATCCATTTGGTAAAAAATCTAGTGTTGCTGAGGAAGATGGAGGCAATGTGGTGCCATTTACTCCATTTCAAGGTGATAGAGATGTTCATAGAAGGTACACTATGCTATCATCTGGATCTGATGATGCATATGCTAGTGTTGAAGGAGTTTACCATGATCCTTATGTTGCCAAACTTGCAACGAATAAAGAATTTTTGGGTTCTGGATGGAGATTAGATTTGGTCTTTGAACGTGCTCTTGACGAAGCATTCATGGGTTTGGGATGTTTTATTGAAAAGGAAAAAGGTGAAAGAACGAGCGGAGACCACTTGAAAACTTCAGAAGGAAGTTCTGTGGCTGCATTTTGAAGCAAGAGGAAAGATGTTAACTATATGATTAGGGCTCTTAGCATTAGGCATCACGTGTATTTATAGATTTATTTGCAAATATGATATAACGATTTACCAAATGTATTTATGTATGTCCAGAATTATGCAGATGATTATGCTCAAGTTTGTCGAGACAAACTATAACGAAACTAAATCTTCAGATGTTGGTTTCTTCGGTTCTGTAGTCTTCATGTCTCCAAACAAATCTACTAAATCTCGATGAACATTTGCATGTTCAAGAGGAATGAACTGGTGGCCCGTAGATTGATTTTTTACCAGTTGAGCATTCTTGGTCATAGGAATGGAATAATTAAATTCTTGAAATTCGTCATCGTCATCGTCAGTTTGAGTAGGTACTTGAGATTCTTTTGGAGAAGTGGTTGGTTGACGTGGTCTGGGAGACAAAACTGTAATGGATGGCTCCGACCTCTTTGACTCTGAAACTGTATTATTAAAAGACTTTTTTACAGGAGTTAGAATCGGAGTTGATGGTGAGTTTTGTCTGAGAACATTGTTTGAAATATTGAAATGGTTCTGTTCATTGTCTCCAACCTTAGACTCTCCAACATCAATTCTTAAAGGATTTGGCTGAATTGGTGGTGTACCTTGAATTTCAGGGGTTGAACTGTTCGTATTTCTGCTTCCTTGATTCTTTTCAGTCTCCATCTCGACTTCCATTTTTTCGTCAAGGTTTGAATCTCTCGAACTTCCATTTCCATCCATTGAACTGAAAAGAGAACCTACTGGTAAAAAGGAAAATCTCTTATTTTTTGAAGAAGTTGTCGAATAAGTGGTTGGATTTTCTACTGTCGGTATTGGTTTTTGCTCTTCCTTCTTTACAGAGCTACTACCATTGATGCTACCATTGTTAAATCCAAATATGGTTCCAAAAAACCCTTGCTTTGTAGTTTGACTTTCCTGCAAACTCTTCTCATATTCTTCTTCTTTCAATCTTAAACGATGAAGATGTTCTTCATGATCTCTACGTTTTCTTTCGTGTATTTTCTTGGAAATTTGTTCATTATGATGTGCCTTGATTTTTTGAATTCTGGCATGAATGAATTTGTTCGATTCTGTCTCTATTGTTCTGTTAAGCTTATTTGTAATGGATTCACGAGGGGGTCGTATGTTTAACGAAGTTAAAAAATTCTGGGTTTGGGACTTTGACAACGTCGTTGGGGCGGTTGGTTGAACTGTACTTGTGGTTGAATCTTTGAAAGAATCCGAAAGCATTGTGACTCCAGTGATACTTCCTTTGCGTTTCTTTTCTTGGAGTTGCTTCCTTCTTTCCTGAACATACGAATCTCCAGAGCTCCAACTAAACAATGCGTTAGCAGGACTAACTTTTTTGATCTCTTTGCCAGATTTGGTATTAGGATCTATGCTTGTTCCCTTCAGTTCAGCCACCAACCATCCTTCAATGATCTTCTTCTTCGTCTGCTGGACTCTAGATCGCAGTGACCACCGCACAAGTTTCGGACTAATATCATCAGATATGAATTGTCTCTGATATCGTTGAAAACTTCCATAATAGCGATTTGCATTCTCTGCTTGTTGTAGAAGTATCTCTGGATATGCTGGGGTTGGAACTTTTGTTGTTCCACTTTGTGACACTTGGTCGTTATCGATAAAAAATTGATCTATAAGCAACTCGATATTCGCTGTCTTATCTTCTGACATGGCTCATCGACTTCCACCTGATTTCTCCAATTACTCTATATTCAAATCAAATTTGTTCAGGTATCTCTAAGATAAAAAGTTGGTGGAATCAATAACAAAAGCGACTTCACGAAATCTTGAGTGTTCACCATGCAGGACGTTATGGATAAGTGAATTTTTTTTGATTTTGTCTGGTAACCTCTCCTAAATAAGAAAGACAATTGAATATCGATAGACAGTTCAAGAGAAGTTAACTTGGTCAAAGAAAAAAATAAAAAAGGAGTAAACGTGGTTTTTTCATAGTTCTTATTAACTCTGTATTATTCTCTGAATTGTGTTAATATCTATTAAAGTCGAAAGATGTATTCTTCTCTCCAACTTCCTCAGTTTCCTGAAGAAACTGTCTTTCTTAGTTACTTTACAAATGTACCTGAACCAATCTTGAAAAGGGTTAAAACTGAACTTGTGGCAGGAAATAAAGATTATGATTTTTGTTTCATTAACACTAAGCATATTGTATCTTTAGAATATTTACGAAATAGTATTTACAGAGCAGTACTGAATAAGAAGTATGATATTATGAGAGCCAAAACATTAAACACTGAAATCTTATTCAACTTATCACCCATTAACAATATTATGGATGCCATAAAGCGATTTGGAGTTGATACTACTTGTAATGACCTTATTGCTATAAGAGTGGTCCCAAATCATACTGATCTAGTGAAAATAAATCAACACCTTTTGAATATCTTGGAAGATTCCAAGAACGTTGATGTTACTGACAATCATTTATTCAATAGTTTAGATATACCAAAGTTTAAAAAAATATATAAATTGAACGATGCAGTTTTACATGGAGAAGGAACACAAGGTGAATTGACGAGACTAGCTATTGCTTCTTGTCAATTGAGGGGGTTATAGAATTAGACAAGAGTATAACTAACACTGCATCGATCAGGGACTAATAAAAATGTAAATTTTCTCAAAAAAAAAAAATGCTAATGTTAATGCTATTTATAATAGTTTTTATGGACTTTGAGTCGAAAGTTCAAGCTTGGGAAGCTCTCTATGACTTCACCCATTATATGCGAAGCTCAGAAGTTTTACGCTTTGAGTTTCTCTAACCTGTTGAAAAATTGGTGCTGGAGGAATTACCTTGATGTCGTCTTCACTGATCTCTTCTTCTTCAAATTGTATTTTGAAATGCAAATCTGATGCCGTGGTTGCTTTTAAAGTTTTATGATTGACTGAAATCTGATCCTTGGATGAATTGAACAGGAACTTATTATGGAGTGAATCGGCGATACTTCTGATTCTCTCCTTGGATTTGTCTTCAGACGCTTTTACTGGCGATTCTTCTATCTCATCTTCATCTTCATCATCATCACCATGGCCGTTTTCTTTTCCTTTATTCATCTCACCAACTACTGTAATAGTACTAGCTCGGACCATCTGCTGATTGAATTCATGCTTTCTTGAATGAACTGGAGAAGAAAACTCATCTGGGATATCAGAATCTTCAGAACCTTCCCAATTTGGTTTTGATGTTAGTTTCAATATCGTGCTAGTATTAGACTCTTTGAAAAACTTGCTGGTTTTAGATACTTGGCATGATTCGGTAGTGGTATTTAAAGAACTCGATTTGGAATCCGAAATCTTTCTAATCTTCCTAGTAGTTGGTGAAATTGATTCTCTATTTTGTGAAACAAGTGGAACAAGCAGTTGCTTTTGAAGTGTAATCGGGGGAACTTGCAGAGAGATAGATTTGGCGATTGATCTCGATAAAGCAAGTGATGGGGGTTTTAGCTTTGGTCCAAAGAAGGTATCGATGCTTCCCATTCTGGGAGTACTTTTACTTCTGGCAGCTAATGGATATTTGGAGCTTCCTAACTTTGAAGGAATAGATTTATTTATTGAAACGCTCCTCAAACTTGTTAAGCTTTGCTCTCGAGATACTAAAGTTTCAAATGTATTGGGATGGAGTTTACCATTGCATATTTGAACGTGTAATTCATGGTCTAAAGTCTTCCCACAACAATGTTCGAAAAGCTCGTAATCTGCATCTGGAGGCAATTCATTTAATGTTCCTAACGCTTGCTTAATGGGATCAAATACTTTTTGGTATTGAAATGCTATATCAGCTCTTTGAGCTTCTTCTTCAAACTGTGAAGGTACATTCTTTCCATCATTTCTTAAGCATGCTAATATTTTGACAATATCATTATATCTTCTAACTAATGTGAAGGCAGTTTTTAACCCTATTCCTGCAACACCTTTCGTATAATCACATCCTGAAAGTATTGCAACAAGTCTGAGTTGAGACTGGGTGTAAAAATCGAGTTGAGGAATCTTTTTAACTTTTGAAAAATCCTCTCGACATATTTCAATGCAATCTCCAAAATCATTCAATTTAGTTATAAGCCTATTGCATCCAAAAATCAACAAATCAGAATCTTCAGATAAAATTCCATCAACTACGCCTATCTTTTCTAAATAAACCATTTGAGGATCTGCTTCATATGGAGCAACTACATACTTAACATTATTTGTATCTAGCTCTGCCATTATGGATTTAGCCATCTGAGGTGTTACCCCGGCTGCCTTCATGAATTCTTTCCATGCTAGACTTCTCTTACCTTGTTTCATCAACAAATCAGCTTTGGTTTTAGCCTCTTCTCTTTTCAATCTTCTTTCTTTCGCAGTTTCTGCTTTTGTAGGTAAATATCCTCCGTCAAATACAAGATAAGGTTCTACTCCAAAGTATCTTAACATTTCTACTTTTTTCATAACTGAATTAACATACTTTCGTGTTGGCACATCTTGACAGAGTTCCTGAGCACAAGAAATCAATCCTCGATGTAACCATCCATAGGTATCAATTGCTAAAGTTTTTCCTTTATAATTCAGTAAATTAGTAGGTACTTGGATCTCCTTAAGATTTTGAAGGAGTCCTGTTACACCCATGATTACGTTAAAGAAGAAAAGAATCGAAAGAAGTGAAGAAGAACTTTTGTACTTTTGTCTTCAAACGTAAACATCGCGTTAAGCGCGTAGGTGCGAAACCTCAACATCGAAATGGTTGCGAAATGTTAAAAACTTTCGATAGCTGGGCTCTCGGTTTATTATACAACAAATTTGAATACGATTTTTATTCTATAAAATGCTATTCTACTGATACAAAAAATATCTAATTTGACTTTTTCGGTTTGTATATACTTACCGGAGTATTTACTGGAAACCGATGAATTCCACTCTCTAGAGGAGCTTTAGAATTTGATTTTTTAAAGTTTGCACCTGGCTGACTAGATGGATCATATTCAAGTATTGGACCAAAAGTGATTTCTCGAGGTCTCAAATTCTCCTTATTATCTACCTTTGGTACGAATGAATGGTTAAATTGAGGCTGCAATGTAATTTGCTGAGCTTGAAATGTTTGCATTTGTTGTGGTTGCTGATGGAATTGGTGTTGTGTAAATTGTTGCTGAAGTGGTTGCAATTGTTGCATTGGCCCTTGCTGTACTTGTTGTACTTGTTGTACTTGTTGTGCTTGTTGTACTTGTTGTACTTGTTGTACTTGTTGTACTTGTTGCACTTGTTGTACTTGTTGTACTTGTTGTACTTGTTGTACTTGTTGTACTTGTTGTACTTGTTGTACTTGTTGTACTTGTTGTACTTGTTGTACTTGTTCTCGTTGTATTTGGACGTGTTGTGGATGACCAAACTGGGTCTGCTCTTGAAGAAGACCTTGAAATTGTTGATTTTGGAATGGTTGCTGTTGCATCACATACAACTGCTGTTGTTGAGCCTGCTGCATATTTTGAATATGTTGGATTTGTTGCTGTTGCTGTTGCTGTTGCTGTTGTTGTTGTTGTTGCATATGGATGTATTGCTCTTGGACTTTTTGAGGTAACACATTGAAGGGGACATGACCATTTCCTACGTTCACCATCATCTGTGGAGGTATCAATTGTGCAGCTTGCACACTAGTTTGAAATGGAACTGGTGCTGAAGGCACAATACAATCACCTTGAACTTGTTGATTGGACTGAGTGTTTGAGATATTAGGACTTATATTTGTTGCTACCTCTACTTGAGGATTTCTTGCATCAAATTGTCCTTCTTGTACTGTGGATGGCATGATTACGGATCTCGAAGACTGCTGTCTGCGTTGGTGTTGTAAAAACAGATGGATGTTTCCAGTAGATTGAGATGCCGCTAATTTTGGTGAATGATAAAACGGTGACATCGAATCTGCTGATCCAGATTGCTGAAGTTCTTGCAATCGATGAAGTTGCTGAAGTTGATTAATATCACAAGCTGAATCCAGTAAATCATTCGGGAGCAGTGCCTCTCGAGTTACTCTTCTCTCTTGTATCTTCAAAGAGTCCTGGTGAAGTCTATGAACCAAGTTCGCATTGTAAATAGGTGCACTTGCAGGTCCATTATCAAAAATATCGTTAGCTCTAGAAATGTCTATCTTCAAGTCTCTAAGGTCTTTCTCTTTCTTTGGTGACAGTCCTGGTTTATATGGAGAAGATTCCGCAAGTACAGTAGCATTGTCATCTTCTTCATCAGCAAGTTCATTATCCGTAACATCTGGAATAACTTTCACGATGTTAAACATGGCTCCACAAAAGCCTTGGGTAGTTAAATTAAACAGATGGACAAAAAATCCTCTAATATTTGAAGAACTAGTCAGACAATCAACTCCTTCACTTTCGTTTCCCTCGTATATAAGCTGCGATATTGAAAGGCTACCTAATGAATTATCTCCTCCGCTCATAAGAAATGTAAGATATCCAGACCAGAAATTACGTAAAAATGGAATTTGTAATTCAAAGGATTTCTCTCCATTGACATAACCATTTATGTACTCATCGACTTTAAAAATAACTCTTCCATCTTTGTAAATTTTTGTTCTGCATCTCCAATTTATCATAAACGGAGTCTCGTCCTGGCTCTCAACATTTGAATTTAATTTAACATCGATTTTCATAAATGACTTAAAAGTTCCATTTTCCAAATTCAATTGTTTTGGAATTGGTGTTGATGTGAATGGAGAAGCAGCAGAACTGGGAGACATACTCGAATCCTTTGAAACTTCCATGGAATGATTAACCAACCATACTGGGATGTTTTCAACTGCAAGTGCTGGCAATACCATTCTTATATCTTCGTGAACTGGTAACTTAACCTTATTAAGTAACTCATAAGTAGTCAAACTTGAACGAAAACTTCCTCTTGTTGGGTGCTCTTGTAATTCTGATGAAGAAAAATGACTGAACATGTGTGTATCAATCCCTCCTGTGGAATATGAGATGCATAACTCTGATGGATTAAGATTAAATAAAGCAGCTTCTTCACGATTATTATTGCCCACAAAAGGAGAAGATTTTAAGTCATCATTAATATTAACGGGCGATGAAGACAACACAGCTTCTAGCTCTTTATCTATAACACTATTCACGTCAATAGAATCGGCGGTTGAGCAATTCTGACTAGCAGATTGCTTGATAATGCTATGCAATGGAGTCATGATGATTTTTTCACCATCATCTGTCGGATTTTCTGACTCTGTTAGCCTTTTTAATTTGGCTAATCTTGTGGAAATCTGCAGCGTTGTCTTTATTATCTTACTTTTATTAAATACCATCCTAGAAAGTACTTTATTTCTTGAAATATTTTTCAATATTGATGAGTCTCTTGGTTGATTTTCTTGAAATGTCTTATACTTGCGAAATGAATTTAAAAGTATCTCATCTAATTCAGGGCTCCATGATTTCGAATTATCAGACGAACTATTGGAAGTAATAGAAAGCTTTCTTCGACTTCCACCTCTTGGGGATGCAATTGTTTCTATCTGAGTTGCAATAGTTCTCGAAGGAGAATCATCAGATAGTGACACTCTTCTCTTTTTATGACCTATGATGTTCGACTTCGATGAAGCTGAACCAACTTGCTCAAGATGGATTGCCGATGTGAGGTTTAAGTCTTGGTTAGTCTTTGTTTGTTTTTCTTCTCTTGCAGCAGTTTTATTCACTGGCAAGTCAGGCAATAGAGACTTGGTCTCTTTAGAATTTGATTTCTTCAACACTAATTTGTTAGGAGACAAAAAAGCTCCCGAGTTAGTGGTCAGAGTTTCCTCCTTCGTATCAAGAGGGGAAGTTTCTTCATATATTGAAGTTAAAGTGGTATGGTTTTGAGAGTTTCCATAGCCTAGAGACCAAATATCGATGCTTTCTTCGGTTGAATTGGGATCATCGATCAGGTCATCGGTCCTTACATTTGGTTTTTCTTTAACGGAAGATGTAAGGAACTCTAAAAATCTAGAGTTTGTCTTTGAAGATAGCGGAGGAGTAAAAGAATTGAAAATATTGTCAACTTCGTCCAGCAATTTCCTTCGATGATTGTTTGAATTGCTCCCTTCTCCTAAAGCTTTATTTAGACTATTTGAAATTTGTGCAAATCTTTGGGGAGAAAATGCAGACATCACATTTTGGTTTCTTGGTGATCCAAGTTGAAACGAAGGCAGAAATCCAAGTCCAAAACTAAAAGAAGGAGTGACACCAGTTTTGGTCACATTTCCTGAGCTCCCAGGAGTTTGTGGGTGTGACATTTGCACTTGAGATGTAGTATGGGTCTTCAATGGAGTGTCTGTCATCTCTATAAATAAATGACAGAAATGAAATGGGCAATTCTTATTGGAATGAAATAGGAATTAATGCAAAAATGATCAAAATGTAATAAAAGGAGAAATAGAATAGGACGATTCGAACAGATTCTTCTCCAAATGAAATGAATAAACGCTAATTTTGTAAAACAACTCCCTCAAGGAATCAGCTGTGGCAGCTTGTAGTTATTCAAAAGAAAGGAAGTTAAAAATGAAAGAAAGTGTAATCAGCAATCCAATAAATATAGCAATCTTTGAGTTCAATATCGAATTCACGTTTGTTTATTTGAGTTCCTCGAACTGAATCGACGGTGTGAGAGGGGGTTGCTAGCAACGTCTCAATTCAACTATGCTATTGGAGTGAGCTTACCAGGTTATTGGTCGGTCAATAAGAACAGATCTTCTTCTTTTTTTTTTTTATAAGATTAGTCAAGAAGAAAAGGAAGGTAATCCCTATCTCTTTTACATGGAACCCTTTGGCAAATCTTCCTGGTACTCTGATTTCGATTTAAACAAAACGCGCCAGCGCGTTTTTGAAATATGTGCCCTTCAGTTGCAAAGAATCGCACCGAAGATGCAAATTCTCTGTGTCAACTGATTTTGTGCGTGTTTTCTTCAGCAGTTTAGGAATAATCATCAGACTATATACGAAAAGTGAGAGATCAGGGCCATTAGATAGGATGTAGAGAAGGCGAATTAAATGAAAACGAGAGTACTGTGATGACCAAAGGCAATGGTTATTAGCAGATACTAGAGTGGAACGGATGGCGGATAAGTTTGTTATCTATATTATATGATACTCTTTTTATGAAACTATTCATCTATCATCTGGTAGTAACTAACTAACCCACATTAAAGTCGAGTCAGATCTAGAGATTCAATTGTTGATGATTGGCTCTTCCTTTTTTTTTTTTACTATTATTATTTTTTTTGACTACGCTACTTGGGGACTTCTCTGCATTTTTCTAGATTGTTTTAATTATTTTTTTTTGTTTGGCTATTGTTTGTATCAAATACTCGTTGCACTTAGTATACTGTTTCGGGTATTTTAACCACTTTCCGTTTGTCGGAGAGAAATGGTTAAAAGGTCCAAGTCAAATGATGAGCAAAGAAATATTTATCAGATATGAATTATCGAACTGTAATGAACCTATTTGCAAATAGAGACTCTTCTTCCTTATACGACCTTACATACATCTAAGAATCTACACAACAATATCACTTGTTTCTCTGTTCATTAGCTATAATTTCATTGGTATGCAAACATATTTCTTCAACTACCGCTTCACATAATCCTGGTTGTTGCGATTCATATTCTAGAAAATTTCTTGCCAATTTTTCCACCGTTTTCTTAGTCTCTGAAGTTTTGGCTCTTTGAGCTACTCTTTCAAGGCAGAATATAATAATATTGTCAAGACAATTGTTGGAGATATTTACCGGATTCGGTATTAATATTGGTGAAGAAGAACTTATATCGGTAGAATTACTAATATGAGGCAGACTTGAAGATATTAATGGACTCAAAGATTTACATAAATGGAAACTTTTCTCGCTATTGAAATCCCATTGAATCTTATCATATTCTTGATTAATTGGATCCAATTGAATTAAATGTTTTGGTTTCCTACCATGAGAATACTTTTCTGCAATCCATTTATCTTTCAATTGAATGAGTTGAACTAATCCAGTATTTCTTCTAATTTTTAAAAATCGATGGTGTAAAAGTAACCTTGCTGTTGGTCTCTCTCCAGGATCTTTTCTTAAACAATATTTAACAAAATCTTTAATATTTGCACTATATTCTGATCCTTCTAAACTTGGAGGTTTATTTTCAGGGATTTTAAAAATTATTTTCATGGGTTCATATTCTGATAATGGTGGAGTTCCAGTTATTAATTCTATCGTTGTAATACCAATTGACCAAATATCTGCCTTCTGATCATAACCTCCATCTTTCCTTTTAATAACTTCAGGAGCCATCCAAAATGGGGTCCCAACAAATGTATTACATTTAATTTGAGTCATGGTGATTTCTCCACTAACTCCAAAATCTGCTAATTTAACTTCTCCATTACTAGTCAATAATATATTTGCAGATTTAATATCTCGATGGACTTTTTTCTGTTTATGAAGATAATTTAATCCTAACATTGACCCTCTTATAATATAAGCAACGATATCTTCATCTAACTTTTTATGACATTTAAGTAAATCTGAACAAGATCCACCTCCACAATATTCCATAACTATCCACATTGACATATTATGAATAAAAGTTTCAAAATATCCGGTGATATATTTTGATCTCATTCTTGATAATAATTGTATTTCTTGAACTAATACAGATATGTCATCTTCGGAAGAATCAAGATTTACAACTTTGATAGCAACAACTTCTCCAGTACTTGAAATCATTGCCTTGTATACATCTCCAAAGTTACCTCTTCCAATGCATTCTTGAATTGTGTACTTTGATAGATTTGATGTAGACATTTCCAGGATTCAACTGATAAAAGCAATTCAGAGCAATTAATAGTAACTTCTTTAGCTCTTATTGTAAGCAATGGTAGATTTCAAAATTTTGATACTTAGAAATAGATAAAACTTAATCAAGTAACTAAACAGGAAATGTAAACTAGTAATTGCTTAAAGTAGTTAGCAGTCAACGAAAATATCAACAAAAACAAAAACTTCTATTAGTGTACTGATTTGTCGATACAAATGTGCAAATCAAACCATAATGTTCTCAATTAGACAGAAGCAAAGTTATGTCTTCTTCCTGGACATACAAAAGGTTATCTTCACTTTAGTGTAATACAAGGCATATATATCCACAAATATATTGCTTGAAATGTTACAAATTTGAGGATACGAAGACTGCTACTATTGACCCAGTAACTTGGTCATTCTTAACTTCCAATATTCTTTAGCTTCTTCAGTTAATCCTATCTCTTTGTGGATTACTCCTAAATTTTCAGTTTTGCACCCATTTAAAACAAGAAGTTCAGTGATTATGAAATATTTCTTAGGTGGATTAGAATCAATTTCTATGTATTTTCTTAAAGAATATTCAGCCAAAGTAATGTCCGTAAAATTGCTATTATTGATATTAATTGAAATTTTCATATTTAAATCTCCTCCGCATGAAATATACTTTAGAGTATCTTGAACGTTAATCTTTTGAATACTCTTAACTAGGAGATCATTCAAAATATCTTTAGATTCAAATTTAGCACAGAATGATTTTGTCACATACTTCAATCTTATATATTCAATTCTCTCTTCATCCGAAACATTGGCATGAATTTTCTTATTTGGTGCAAGATTTGCTTCCAAGTATGAATTGATAAGTTTATTATTAACAAACTTTAGTAAAAATTCTGTTTCGTCTTTAAAATTGTCAAGTTTCAAAGATTTGATTCTTGAAATATGAGATCCAAGACTTCTATGGCCCGAAGAGCATTTAACACAAAACACCGTTAAATGATTAATGGAAACCCACTCGACCGAATCAGTCAGATTGCAATCAGAACAAATATGATTGTCTGTATCAGCAATCGATCTGACAAATTGAAGTAAATTAACATTGGTAAGTGGTGACTTTGATAGAATTGCAAGAGGAGAAGTACTATCTATTCTGGTTTCAAATACTTGTGGTCTAATCTCTAATTTGCTCAATAATATTTTTTTATCTTTGTTCGATGATGTTCCATTGCTACTTTGACTTCTATTACTGTTGTTATTGCCTGATGAAGAATTCATTAAGGTAGCATGTGGTAATTTGTTTTCTTGTAGTCTTGTCGTATCAACCAATTGTCCCGCATTATATAATGCTTTCACCCAATTGTCTCTCTCAATAGCGGTAAGTGCTTGGAATACATGTTTGGAGCCCCTAGAAGTATTGATTTCAAAGCAGTTTTTTCTCTTGTCATGATCGGTTGCTTTAACGTTGGAAAGTGCTACCTCGATAGGATTTTTACTTGGTTGTCTTCCTTGTCGCCAATCCGAATACTCAGTAAGTTGTCCTCTCTTTAAGACGACCCATTCTTTATGCCATCCTTGTTTACCTTGTCCTCCTAAATTGTACAAAAGTCCTGACATCTCTGAATTCTGATCACTGTCATTGTAACTATTATGGCTACTTTTAGTAGAATTGATAGGAGCTGTACTATCTTGCTTTCGTTTTAAGAATATCACATCTAACATTTCATTGGATATGGTTTTAATTTGTCTATTATTTAGATCATCATCTTGGTAGTAGTTAAATTGTAATTGACTTAATGGATTATATTTGATAACGTTGGTCAATTCCTCATTTGAAGTGCTAGCAATTATATATTGCCGTAATAATGATTTCTCACTATTAAATCTTGAGATTAAATTCAAGTAAAAACTGTATTTGCTTTCAAGACTTTGACCGAGAGCATCATAAGCAAATTTACCCAGTTCTGTTGATACGGACAAGCTAATAAATTTGAATAAATTCTCAAGAAATTGATTGAAATATTGATTATTGGTTGAAATATTTAAAAAATTCAAATAGTAAAACTTTGACAAGTCAAAATTCTTTCTCTTGGTCAATAATTTCAGTGCAGGTCTTTCCTTCTCATTTGAAAGATATTTATTTAGCCAATTATAGAAATCTTTGGAATTGTTTTCGAATTGTTTTCTCATGATTTCACTCTTGGATGAAGATGATGAAGAGGAGGACGAACTACTTCCTTCATATTGAATATTATTCAAATTCAATAATATTTTTGAAAGTAATTTGTGATCACATATTGAATTGATGAAATGTTTAACATTAAATTCAAAAGGTTCGAATATTTGCAAGAACTTTAATTTGAAATCTTTCTTAAAGTCAAATTCAAAAATTAAATTACCAAACGATTGATATTCACATAAGTTATTGATATGTTCAATAATTTTAATCTTAATTGATTTCATTTTCTCTAAAACTTTTTCAAATTTTTTGATTTCTTCAATCAATCCATGGCAATTGGTCTTAAAGATCAGCAAATTTCTTTCATAAGTTTGAAGAGATCTCCTAAATTCAGGTCCATCGCTGACGTTAAATGAAAAGGATTTCTGAATTTGAGAAATTGTTAAAGGAATTGAGTCTGTTGATTTTGGATTGATATTACTAGGAGCAGGTTTTTTAGAGTCATTAATCGTTGATTCATTAGTCGTTGAGCGGTTGGTATAATTATCATTGCTGTTACTTGTGGATAGAATTGTCGACCTATTAGTCGTTGGAATAATATTTGTTATTATCTGGTCAATCCATATCAGAAAAGTGAACAAATGGTTATGTGTATTGGTCTGGGTATCATTGTTCCAAAAGGATATAGTTAAGACCCCGTCTTGAAATTTTTGTTTATTAAAATGATCATTGGAATTCACCAGTTGATATTCCTTGGTGGTGTCATAAGATAAATTTGATATGTCATGGACAAATGGAATAGTAATGCTATTATCTAGACAATTTTTAATCGTAGATATCTCATCGCTACCATTGTTTGATTTATGTTTGACAATCGTTAAGGAAATGTTACTAGATGTCAGACGATTGGATGCTCCAATGAGTAAACTGTACTTCAATGTATTGCAATATGGAGGGATCCTAACTAATAGAGGAGTAGTCAGCTTACCTGGATTTTGGATAAATGATATCAATTCTTGCCTTGCATTCAATTCAGGTTCTTGTCCCAGTATTGGAACTTTTTGTGTAGCCTTCGAGTCTGAAGATATTGGACCTTTAGTAATTCCATTACAAGCAGATATTCCATCTATCTTTGATATTTCCACATCATATTGAGTTAAAATCTCTTCGTTTAGTAATACAAGCCTTTCGAGTGATATTGGACTGTCAGTTTCTTGAACATAAGGAAATGCCAACCTTGCAATAGACATCATCTATTGGTAGTTCTATACGGATATAAATTAGAAAGTAATCGAAAGTCACACAAGCCAATGGTATACAATTACAATTCAGGTATTTGACTGGAAGCGAGAAAGTCACCAACAACTTTCTATCTTTCCCAAATCTATTGTAGTGTTATAATGATATGCTCTCCAGATTTTCTGTTTATTACCGATAAATAGAAGTCTTTTGTGCAGGAAAACAAATTAAGCCTCAAATGTGTCAAAAATGTTACAAGGCTGAAGAAAAAATTCTGGATTGGCCCAGTTTAGGTTTCCCTTATTTGACATTGATGGCGAAAGCGAGCCAGCAAAAAAAAGAAGAATGCGATTTCTGTGGATCGAACACAGGACCTTCAGATTAAACTGTGACTGGAGTTGAACTTCAGTCTGACGCTCTCCCAACTGAGCTAAAACCGCCGACAAAGAACCCACGCCGGGAGTCGAACCCGGAATCTTTTGATTAGAAGTCAAACGCGTTAACCATTACGCTACGCAGGCTTTCTTGGTATTAACAAAAGATGATGTACAGACATATAATAAGAATAGATGATAAACCAAGGGATACAGAGAATTATTAGTTACTCGAAATCCCGTAAGAGAACAGCTCTCGGCAGGAGTCTCCATGAAATGGCCCGAGCAGAGCGGCACTGAACATCCACGAAGCTATGTTGCCTGTACTGGCTACTACTTGCGTTGAGCCATTGGATTGAGCTACTGCTCGCATCGCTCGCGTTGAGGACTTTGCGAAGGGAAGAGCCTTGTCCAGTAGTCTCTATGAAATGGTTCAAATGAAGCCGTTGTTGATACCATACGATCAACTCGCAAGCACTATGAGTTTCTTGAATCTCTGCTAAGTTTTCTCTTTCTCTCAAAATTCACCAGCTAGCGTGCACTCAGTCTATTCCCCCTACCACCTTCTCTAGATCTCTCACGTTCTCACTCCAAATCTCAACCGCTCGCTCGATGGACCCCTAGCGATTTCTGCCAGAGATGAACTGTGACAAAAGTCAAGAAGCGAAATAAAGAAAAATTCGAGCTTCAGAGGTGCAAAGATTGATCACTTTGTAGAACAAATTGTTGACTTTCTCTTGCCATTTTTTTTCTGCATTCTTCGTTCATAACTTTATTTGACAGTTTTTTTTTTTGAAATTGGACATTGTTTTATGAATTATTTCGTTAATTCACTAGCAAAACCTTTCTTTCTAAAACCATACGTAAGATCATTTTCTACCATTCCAATAATTGCAGCTAATGGAATGAAACGAAAAATTAACACCTCAATCAAGTTGAATGATACCGAAAACAAGATCAGATCTTTACTTGTTGAATTCTGTGATGATTATAATCTGAAATTATCGAATTCTGAATTAGATTCTAAAAATTTAGAGATTAGA
Source organism: Chernovozyma sophiae-reginae (assembly GCA_030564725.1). Taxonomy (NCBI): domain Eukaryota; kingdom Fungi; phylum Ascomycota; class Pichiomycetes; order Serinales; family Debaryomycetaceae; genus Chernovozyma; species Chernovozyma sophiae-reginae. The sequence goes on from JAKTYG010000011.1 coordinate 43,699, forward strand.
ATTACTGGAGGTTGGGTTAGAGATAAGTTACTTGGATATGAAAGTAATGATTTAGATATTGCAATTAATAATTTATCAGGAGAAGAATTTGCAAATGAACTATTTAAGTTTACAGAAGCAAACCATCCAAGTTTAATTTTAAATTCTGTTCATAAAATCAAAAAAAATCCTGAAAAATCAAAACATTTAGAAACTTGTACCACCAAATTATTTGGTATTGATATTGATTTTGTTAATTTAAGATCTGAAGAATATTCAAATGATAGTAGAGTTCCAATAATTGAATATGGAACTGCAAAGGAAGATGCATTAAGAAGAGATGCTACATTGAATTCATTATTCTTTAACTTAAATAAATTAGAAATAGAAGATTTCACTGAAATGGGATTAATAGATTTACAAAATGGATTGTTAAGGACTCCTTTACAACCTTTAAAAACATTTTTGGATGATCCATTGAGAGCTTTAAGATTAATTCGATTTGCTAGTAGATTCAATTTTATAATTGAAAATGAAACTTTACTTGCAATGAAAGATGATGAAATAAAATTAAATTTAATTAATAAAATTAGTAGAGAAAGAGTTGGAATTGAAATTGAAAAAATATTGTTGAGTCAAAACCCAGTTTACGGTTTAAAATTAATTAATTATGTTGGAATTACTAATTGTATATTTAATCCTGGTTCAATAATTTCTACAATTAAGAAAATCAATGATAAGGAAATACTAGATTTGTTGCAATCCAATAAAATTGATGTCATAAGAAATTTAAATAATGCTATAGTACTTTGGTCCAGTTTCCATCAATTATTGATCAACTTAAATAATGATTTCATTCACATTCTTCAAAATAATCAGTTTACTGAATTGTTTTGGTTGTCAATAATCTTAGGGCCCTATAAGGATTTAAAAGTAAGAAATAATGAGAAGAAACCAAATCTTCAAATTTATTCAGAAATTATTTTGAAGGATGGTTTAAGAGTTAGCAAACATGACTTTGAAATAGTGATCAACTCAATCAAAAGAAACATTGAGTCAGATTCAGTTATTAAAAGATACTTTAAAGATCCAAACTCAATTAAGAGATCTGATTTAGGAATATATTTAAAGAACTGTGGAAAATACCAAAATTTGAACTTATTAATTCAATGCTATAATGAAATCATTTCAAAAGTTGAATTCGCCAAGATTGATAATCCTTTAAATTTAGTTCCTGAACCATTGGAAAACTCGGAAATCGGATCAGACAATATTGAATTGGTAACATATATTTTAAACCAATATCAATCTTTACTTAATCATATAAAAATTCAAGGTCTTGATGATGTTTCTGAGACTTTGAAGCCAATTGTGGATGGTAAGAAACTATTAAAGGAATTAAATAGGAAGCCTGGCCAATGGCTTGGGAAAATTAACGAACAAGTGCTCATTTGGCAATTGGATAATCCAAATGGTAGTGCAGAAGAATGCATAACTTATATCAAATCAATTATTTCTGAATATGAATGAATGAAATAATGTTCTGTTGGGATTGAGTGTCTACTAAAGCAAGGTGAAGCTACATATTTCAGAATGAGAATGAGTAATGGAGAATTTAAATGCAAGGATCGAGTTCAGTCTTCATGGACTTGCAACATTAATGGACTACAAAGTAACAATTTAATGAAACCTTACAAAACTTCACTAATAGGTGAATAGAATGGGCCAAGGTATTTTGGTTTAGGTATCACGTTATGGTCTTGGAGTTCTATGGCACACCGCGACCCGCACCCATTCAAAATTTTCACCAAAGCTGGTGAAAGGTTGATCTGGGGTAATTGGTTATATCGGATCCATGAAAGGTTATCATAGACACAATGGAACTATGAAAAACCCTTTCTTATTTATTTAATAAGCGCTAATCTTTAATGATGTGTCATGTTAGATGCTGAGCTTTTAATTAAGAATATAAAACAATAAATCCTAATCTCGTGATAGTAGTAACTGGTGGTACTTGAATGGGCTCTTTCATTTAAGATCACGTGAATGAAATCAGTCATAATCGTTTTATTTTTTTTTTTTTTTTTGGATTACAGTCGTACCGGACCGTCGCATCATGAACTTTTCAACAAATGTATTCTTTAAACTTCTTCTATTGTCACTTTCAACCTCTATTCGTCCTATCTTGTATTTTTTCTTCTTCTGATTGTCATAGTGATATAAAATTCGAATCTTGAACTGATTACCTTTCTACAAAACCTTTTAAAATGTCGGTGCAAAAGGTGTCAATTTTAGGTAATGAATCCATTCATGTTGGATATGGTATTCAAGATCACATAGTGAAAGAAACTATAACCAACTTGGCTTCTTCTACTTATGTGATTATTACCGATACTAATATGGCAGTAACTGAACCTTATATTCAATTAAAGAAAAAGTTTCTTGAAGGGTTGAAAGATTTAAGACCTGAATCTCGTTTACTTACTTATCAAGTATCTCCTGGAGAAAATAATAAAAGTAGAAAAACCAAAGCTGAAGTAGAAGATTTTCTTTTAGTTCAAGGATGTACTCGTGATACTGTTATTCTTGCAGTAGGTGGAGGTGTAATAGGTGATATGATCGGATTTGTAGCTGCCACTTTCATGAGAGGAGTTCGTTGCATTCAAGTTCCAACTTCTTTACTTGCCATGGTCGATTCATCAATTGGTGGTAAGACTGCCATTGATACTCCATTAGGTAAAAATTTCATTGGTGCATTCCATCAACCAAAATATGTTTTTTGTGATGTTTCATTCTTAGAAACTTTACCTCCTCGTCAATTTATTAATGGAATGGGAGAAATTATCAAAACTGCTGCAATTTGGGATGAAATTGAATTTACTAGATTGGAACAATTCAGTGATGAATTTTTAAATGTTGTTACTTCAAACAATCTTAATTTGGAACCAATTAAGCAAGAATTAATTGATACCGTTTTGGGTTCAATTGGAGTTAAAGCTCAAGTGGTAACTGCTGATGAAAAGGAAGGTAGTTTACGTAATTTGCTTAATTTTGGACATACAATTGGTCACGCAATTGAAGCAGTTTTAACTCCTCAAGCTTTACATGGTGAATGTGTCTCCTTAGGAATGGTTTTAGAAGCTGAATTATCTCGTTATTTGGGAATTTTGTCTCCTGTTGCTGTTGCAAGGTTAATAAAATGTTTATCTGCTTATGGTTTACCTGTTTCATTATATGAATCAATGATGATTGAAAAAGTTGGTTCAAGAAAATTACATCAAGTTCAATTGCAAGTGCTATTAGATAAAATGCTGATTGATAAAAAGAATGATGGTAGTAAAATAAGATGTGTTCTATTGGAATCTATTGGAAAATGTTATGAAATGAAGGCTCATGAAATTTCAAAACAAGATTTATCAGTAATCTTGACTGATGAAATTTTTGTACATCCATTTAAATCTTCTTCCATTCCAATTTCAAATACTATAACTCCTCCAGGTTCAAAGTCAATTTCTAATAGAGCGTTGATTTTGGCTGCCTTGGGTTCGGGGACAGTAAGAATTAAGAACTTGTTACATTCCGATGATACCAAACATATGTTAAATGCTGTGTCTGTATTGAAAGGTGCAGTAATCAGTACAGAAGATAATGGTGAAACTCTTGTGTTGAAAGGAAATGGCGGAAATTTAACTTCGAGTGATCAACCATTATATTTAGGTAACGCTGGTACTGCTTCCAGATTTTTAACTACTGTTGCCACCTTAGTTAACTCATCATCCAGTTCTGAATCTTGTATTTTGACTGGTAATGCTAGAATGCAAGAAAGACCTATTAGACCATTAGTTGAAGCTTTAGTTTCAAATGGTGCTTCAATCGAATACCTCAATAGAAATGGCTCCTTACCTTTAAAGGTTCAAACTGGAAAAGGTTTTAAAGGTGGTAAAATTGAATTAGGTGCAACTGTTTCTTCTCAATATGTCTCATCGATTCTTATGTGTTCTCCTTATGCCAGGGAACCAGTTACATTAACATTAGTTGGAGGAAAACCAATTTCTCAGTTATATATCGATATGACAATTGAAATGATGAAAGCTTTTGGTATCGAAGTCAAGAAATCTGAAACAGAAGCTTATACTTATTACGTTCCTCAAGGAATCTATAAGAATCCAGCCGAATATGTTATTGAATCTGATGCTTCTTCTGCTACTTATCCATTGGCATTTGCAGCTTTAACTGGAACTTCTTGTACTATTCCAAACATTGGTTCAAGTTCCCTTCAAGGTGATTCTCGATTTGCTGTTGATATATTACAGCCTATGGGTTGTAAGGTCGAACAAACTGCACATTCAACTACCGTTACAGGACCACCACAAGGACAATTAAAGGCATTACCTGAAGTTGATATGGAACCAATGACTGATGCATTTTTAACTGCTTCCATTGTTGCTGCTGTAGCAAATGGTAAAACTTCAATTACAGGTATTGCTAATCAACGTGTCAAGGAATGTAATAGAATAAAGGCCATGGTCGATGAATTGAGCAAGTTTGGAGTCAAATCTGTTGAATTGCCAGACGGTATTGAAATCCAAGGAGTAGAAAATATTGATGATCTTGAGGTTCCTGCCTCAGTGAGAACATATGATGATCATAGGGTAGCTATGTCGTTCTCATTACTTGCAGGGTTATGTAAGGAACCAGTATTAATTCTTGAAAGATCTTGTACTGGTAAAACATGGCCAGGTTGGTGGGATGTATTGCACAGTAAGTTTCTTATCAATCTCGATGGATTTGAGCCAACTAAGCTTGCAAATAAATCACTAATTGTTAATGGCGATAAGAGTATCGTTGTTATTGGTATGAGAGCTGCTGGCAAATCAACATTGTCAAAATGGATGGCATCGTCATTAGGATTCAAGTTATTGGATTTAGATGATCTTTTTGTTCAGAGCCATGGCGACATTCGTACATACATTAAAGAATTTGGTTGGGAGTCATTCAGAAAGGCAGAAGTTGAAATTATGGAAGCATCTCTTTCTACCTACAGTCGAAAGTATATTTTATCAACTGGTGGAGGAATTGTCGAAAATGAATCATCAAGGAAGTTATTACGTGATTATAATAAGTCTGGAGGGATTGTATTACATTTGCATCGTGATTTGGATGAAACGGTGGTATTTTTATCGTCAGATACTACTCGTCCAGCGTATGTTAGTGAAATTAAAGAAGTATGGAATCGTCGTGAAGCTTGGTATCATGAATGTCTGAATTATCACTTTTATTCTGCTCATTGTGATAACGATATTGAGTTCAAACAGTTGCGTAATTCGTTTGTGAAATATGTGAAGCAGATAACTGGAGTTCAAGCTGTACCAATTCCAACTGATAGATCAACTTTTGTGTGCTTAACCTATCCTGATTTAAGAGAGAATAGTGATACTTTAGATGAAATCACTAGCAGTAGTACTGCTGTCGAGTTGAGAATTGATTTACTCTCTAGTTATGAAAGTGCATACGTTGCAGAACAAATCGCAGTATTGAGAAAGCATATTACCATTCCAATCATTTATACAGTTAGAACTGTATCTCAAGGTGGAAAGTTCCCTGATGAAGATCATAAAGGTATCGAAAGATTAAGTTTCTTAGCCATCAAATTAGGAATCGAATATTTAGATGTTCAATTAACTTATCCAAATCACTTAATTGATAAAATTATGGAAAATAGAAACTTCACCAGAATTATTGGATCTCATCATGATTTTAGTGGGGAACTTAAATGGAATAATTTGGAATGGGAAAATAAATATCTTCAAGCAATTGAATTAGATGTTGATGTTGTTAAATTTGTTGGAACAGCATTCAGTATTCAAGATAATTTATTATTAGAAACTTTTAGAGAAGCCCATAAATCCAAGCCATTAATTGCTATAAATATGGGAGAACATGGTAAATTGTCCAGAGTTTTAAATACAGTTTTAACTCCAATTACTCATCATTTACTTCCATCAAGTGCAGCTCCTGGCCAATTAACCGTTCAACAAATAAATAAGGCATTTTCTGAAATTGGAGGATTACATTCCAAGAAATTTTATATTGTTGGAGAACCAATTAGTCATTCAAGATCTCCAGCTTTACATTCAACTGGTTATGAAAAATTAGGATTACCTCATTCATTTGAAAGATATGAAACCTCAAATGCTCAACAAGTATATGACAATCTTATAAAGGATAAGAAAGATTTTGGAGGGTTAGCAATCACTATACCATTGAAAGTTGATATGATCAAATATGTCAATAAATTATCTGAATCTGCAAAGATTATTGGAGCCATCAATACTATTGTTAAGGAAAATGATAGTGGTGAACTTTTAGGAGATAATACTGATTGGATTGGAATTACAAATTCATTTTTAAAATTTGGAATCCCAGAAATCTCCCAATCGACTTCCATTAATGGATTAATCATTGGAGGTGGGGGTACTTCGCGAGCAGCTGCTTATGCTTTACATGAATTAGGCTGCAAAAAAATTTATATGATTAACCGTACAAGTTCTAAATTATTTGAATTGAAAGACTCATTACCCACGAATTTTAATATTGAAATTTTAGAGACTATTGAACAAGTTGAAGAATCACATCCTATATCATTAGCAGTCTCGTGTGTTCCAGCAGATAAACCACTTGATGAGAAATTGTTGAATAAAGTTGAAAGATTATTGAATAAAGGTAAGAGAGCAGAAACAAATGGTTTTGTGCCAATTTTGCTTGAAGCTGCATATAAACCAAGAGTGACACCAATTATGAAAGTTGCCAGTGAAAAATTTGAATGGAGTGTAATTCCAGGAGTTGAAATGTTGGTGAACCAAGGAGAGCGTCAATTTCAGCTTCATACTGGGTATAATCCTCCATATGGGGCTATCCATGAGGCAGTTATATCTGAATAGAGAATAATAGAAATATATATATATATACAAATAAATGAATAAATAGAGACATGATACTATAGTATTTGAAGAGTGTTAGAATGAGCAAATTGATGCTAACAGTGTTAGAATGGACAAATTGATACTAGGAGTGTTAGAATGGAAAAGTTGATACTAGGAGTGTTAGAATGGAAAAATCGATACTAGAAATATTAAAATGAACAAATTGATACCAAAGCATTAGAATAGATAAATTGATAAATTGATTTTAGGGTGCTTGTCCGTCCTACTCTAAGCCGCAAACCACCTGGAGAATCTCTTTTTCGCAACATGTTTCCTGCATATGTGATGGTGACTCGGACTATTCGCTGGAACCGTTCGTTCCTTTGTTTTCTCGTTGCTTTTTCCAGGTGCAAGGATAAACTTAGACCGCCTGCCCATCGGATTATCTCGGGATCGGAGTGTATCGGGTTCTTGCAATCGAGAGATGTTCCATGCGGCAGAGCTTCGAGAATACTCTTACAAAGTAATAGCAGGAATAAGTCATCAACTCAAATGTAAGTTTAAGAATCGTTAAAGAGGACTTACATGTAACATATTCAGTCAACTTGAAACTCGGAGTGTGAATGAGTACCCAACCAACGCTGAATGAGGAGGGGTCGCAGTGGTGGAGTTGCAGAGGGGACGAAATGCAACATGGAGTTTAGTGCCGTAGTTTCAAAGTTTTTCTGCAGCTACTCGAAAACGGAAGGTTGTACACAGGTGTTGCGGTTTGTGCACGTTAAGGGGATGAGGGGATTACAGATCTATAAAGGCGGCTAATATTCCTCCTAGATTGATTCTTGGACTGAGTAATCAAATAATTGGTTCTTTGTAAATATATCTAATTTTCTCGAGTTCTTTAGTTAAAGAATTATTCATTTGAAAATAGAAAAGATATCAGAAAGGTACTAATATCATTAAAGATGATTTCAGTCGCCACCAAAAAGACCGTCGTGGAGTTTGTAACTAGTCGTTCGTCTACTTCATTACAATCCTTACTCCAACCACTGCAACACCAAATATGTTCAAGTAGAAATTATGTTACTTCAATAATGTCTAATGTTCGTACTTATTTCAATCTTCCAAAGTTGGCTAGCGCTCCTCAAGATTCTTTTGTGGATGCACCACCAGAATATATGAAGTACCCAGTGATTACTAAAGATCAACAAACTGCAATAACTACCAATGACATATATAAATTGGATTATGCTTACGCTTCATATGCTCATCATTCTGACCTGACTAGTGCAACGATACATTCATTATCAGATTTAACAGAACCTGCCCTGCTTAATTCATTATTACCTCGTAGAAGACCAGAAGGATCACCTTCTGATACTCTTTCAATCAAAGCTGGAGATGATGCTATGTTGGTGTCTCCAACTGTATTGGCAGTTGCCGATGGTGTTTCAGGTTGGGAGTCTAAGGGTGAAAACTGTTCTTCAAGTATATGGTCCAGATCAATGGTTGAAACCCTCTCGAGACTAATGACATCTTATAAATTGAGTCACACCCCTCATCATTTAAATAAACGTGATATTGATCAAATTTTAGACGATTCATTTCTTCATACGTCTCATTTGATGGATTTACAAAAGTTAAGAGGTTCTTCTACTTTAGTATTAGCAATGCTTTCTGGTGAATATTTAAAAATGATCAGTATTGGTGATTCAAAAGTTTACGTCATTAGAGATGGAGAAATAATTAAAACAAATGAAGAGCAAATGATTTCATCATTGTGTCCACAACAGATTGGTACGCAAACATTGCTGCAATTACCTCTGGAAATGGCATGGGTTGATTCAATAAAATTAAAAGAAAATGATATAATTGTTATGTGTTCTGATGGAATATCTGACAACTTATATGAATGGGAAATTGTACATTGTGTTACTGAATCGCTTGCTGCAAATGGTAGCTTGAAAAGGGCAGCTAGCAAACTTTTAGTCAAGACAAAAGAAGTTGCATTTGATGATTATGCCTTGACTCCTTATAATGAAAAGCTTAATGCTGCACATGTTGGTAATGGTACCAGTGGTGGAAAGCTTGATGACATGTCCTTATGCATTGCACAAGTTCATTTGAAATAAGGATAAAATAATAGGAAGTAACTAAAACTTATTTTCAGCAATAGGAGAAATAGGAATATGAGAAAATTAAAAAATAGAGTTCATGATATGGATTTTGGGAAAACTCTGGAAATGGAATTTAAAAGAAGATATAAAAAATTGGTCGGTGTACCATAACTAATTAATAGATTTTTCAATTGTAATATATAGATTGAAATTAGTAAAAAATAGATAATAAACTGGGTAAATATAGAGAAAATCTTTGTAAGTTTTTTTTTTTTGGTCATTGAGCTTAACGTATGGGACAATACGATCTACATGTGGCAGTACTAATTCTATATCGGTATTGTATTGTATATATCAATAGATGATTAAATGTCTAACTATGTGGATGCCATTTCGGAAAAATATTGGCGTAAAATCAAAGACAACATCTCTGGAAGTTCATTAATATTCCGCACTATAACATAGAACTCAAATGGGAAAGTGTCCAAGTACTTGGTAACCTGTAAGCTAGTAGCTCCAGTTTCATCGGTCGCATAACTCACTTGACTCATATCCAAAATAGATTCATTTGAATTGATACCATCGATCACCACGAACACTAACATTATTCTCTGTTCTCTTGCTTGTCTAACAAGTCTCTGAACTGTTTGATGATCTTCACATACACCATCAGAAAGGATGATTTGTAATTGCCATAAATCAGAGGTAGTTGTAGCCTTAGCATCATCGAAAATCTTCAAACTTTGTTTACACAAGTCAGTAATATTTGTTCTGGTTTGTTTGAAATCAAACCATTGGAAGATTTTGGCTCCACTTTCTTGATTATTGAATGGTCTATCAAAAGGATGTACTACTTTAACATCTTCACCAAATCTAACAATCGAAAGTCCTCCTGATTCTAATTGTGTTAATGCCTTAGAAACAAGTGCAATACTATGGAACGCAAGTTCGGTAGATTTACTTTCACTCATTGATTTAGAATCATCTATAGCGATCATGATTTGATATTGTCTCTTGGATGGCTTTGTTCTTCTTAACCAAATCTTATCTTTCCGGAAATCTGAAGCAATGTATGGAATAATCCGTTTCATATTTAGCCTCTTACCAGTCTTATAGTCACCACGAAGCTTCGTTGCAAGAGTTGGTTCTAAGATAAGTCTAAGTTGTTCGCACAAACCAGAAGCAAGTTCTTGAGTTGCTGATTCACTATTTTTCCAAATCTCTCGAGCTTCCTCAATACTTACTGGAGGTACTCCTCCTTCCAAAGAATGATCTTGATAGTGTGCATCCACTTCTTCTTCTTCTTCGTCAGAACTGGAATCCATCTCCATTTGTTCGCCATTAATGTTCATGTCATCCTCTTCAACTTTGACCCTAATTCTATCAGCTCCAGAATTATTTTGGGCTTGACCCTCAAAATCACCATCATCTTGTGGTTGTTCTTCTTTCGATTCATCCACTTCTTCATCCACATCCATGCCATTTTCATCTTCATCGTCAACTTCATCCTTGACATTCTCCTCTTCTTCCTGTTTGATTTCTTTTTCATCAACATCTTCATCTATAGCTTTATCTTCATCAATGGATTGAGTCTGATCCTTGTTAGCGGCTCCAAGTGCTTGAGTATCAAAATCTGCATTTTCTCCTTCTAAATGTTCAAATTCATCAGGTCTTTCATTTACATCTTTCTTTTCTTCAGTTTCATCCTCATTCCTGGTTGGTGCATCCAAAATTTCTTGTCTACGACGATGAAATTCTTTTAATGAGTCTCCAAGTTGTTTAAGAGATTCACGAGCCATATCTCTAGCTTCATCGTTGGTCTTGTTTTCTTCGTCTTCTTTCTTTTCCATGTCCTGTTGTGCATCTGATGATGCGCCTCCTGTAGCTCCAATGTCATTATTCTCTTCTATGACTTGATTTTCAGCACCTTCACCTTTCTCACCTGACTCTTGCTTGACAGCACTTTCAGCATCAATATCTTCATTAGAAGCGTCCTCATTCGATCCATCAACACCTTCAGCTTTATCGGGATTTGCTTCATCGTCATTGTTTCCTCCTTCATCGTTTTCTTCCATTTTGTCCTCTCGATCTTCACCAAGTGTCTCCTCTTCGGAATCCATTCCTTCATCTTCGTTGATTCCTTCTGTATTGGCAGTCCCTTCTTCATTGTCCAAATCTTCATCCAGATTGTTTTCTTGGTCATTTTCTTCTGCTTGTTCTGCTTCTCCATCTACATTTTCTTCTTGTGGATTCTCTTCCTCATTCTTGTCATCATTGTCACCTTCTTCTTCTTCTTCTTCCTTTAAATCCATTTCTGTATCCATTTTGTCATCAAAGCCGTCATCTTCATCATTTTCACCACCACTTTGCTCGTCACCAGAATCAAGATTCATATCATCAGGAAGATCTAAAGCGTCAGTTTCAGGGACATTCTCTTCAAGTTGTTCATTTTCATCATTTTTAACTTCATCTTCCTGCTCTCCAACATCCTTTTCATCATCTCCTTCCTCTCCATCATTTTCTTCCTCGGGTTCTTTGGTTTCATCGTCGTCCTTGGATTCTTCAGCTTGGTCTTTGTTGTTATTCTTTTCTGACTCTGCATCTTCTTCGTTTGCTTCCATATTATCATCATCCTTTGAAGCATTTTCTGGCATCTTGTCTGAATCCTTTTCCTTGCTATTCTCTTGAGCTTCTTCATCCCACATTTTATCATCTATAGCATTCGGATCAAGATCATCAAGGTCGTCAATTTCTTCATCTAATTCGTCTTCATCTCCTTCCTCATTTTCGTCATCATCTTTATCTTGGTCAGATGCATCTTCAAGTTCTCCTGCCATATCCCCTTCAATATCAACAGCATCATCATTCTCATCATCTTGCTCATCTTTATCACGATTCTCTTCATTGGGTTGTTGTGCATCTTCAGTCAAATCTTCATCTTCTTCAACATCCTTTGAATTATTCGTAGCTCCTTCACCATCCCCTAATCCGGTACCATCATGCAAATTGTTGTTATCATCCTTTTGCTCGCTGGGTGGCTCTGGTGAACAGAACCCTTTAGTTGCAAGTAAGTATAGAGAAGAACTTAAAACAAAAGTCCCTCTTGAGGTTTCAATATAATTCTTCCTGACTTTATCCATAACTATGATTGCTAGTTCAGTGTACTTGTGAATGAGAGGAAGAGTAAAGGCAGAAAGGGCACTAGTCAACTTAGAAGTTTCTTGATTATGTTCAACTTTTGAAATCAAATCCAAAACTGAGTTAATCTTTTCTATAATCTTGCGATGATGGGTTCCTCTGATATAACTTATCATTTTCTGTTGGGACTTAATGAGCCAATTGTCATCTTCTTCATTTATTGACCCTTCACACTCTGTCATAACCTTTTGAACACAAAGTATAATAGAAGTGGATAAGTCTCTATAGCATTTTTCGACATCTTCGATAGTTTTAATTTCTTCAATGGTTAACGAAGTGTTGCTATTGACAAAAACGTTGTATCTTTGAGCTTGAGACCATTCTAGAATTGTATCAGCAACAAATGCCAAATGGCCATGTTCGGGTTGTTGTTTCCATTCAGCTAATCCTGGAATGAATGATTGATAGTACAAGTTAATGAAGTCATTAATCGATTTAAGTTCCATCTGATCGGTTGTAACGTTAGCATCATAAGAGTTTATTCTAACTGATATTTCTTTCATTTGACTTCTAGTCGAATAAAATATGTCTGTTTGAACAGAAGCAATACTCACAAATGTATTTGACGATTGGATGGTATCAATAGCAAAGTCAAGTAACCTTCCAATCCAATACACGAAGTATTTAATCGTTGAAATGTTAGCGTGAACAGATTGATAAACACTTCCTCTAACAATGGTTTCAGAACTTGTTGTTAATGACGATAATCTCACAAGAGAAGCACAACATGTTTCAAGTTCAGATACTGAATCAGCAAATCTTGCTAAAGGTTGACGAGTAGTTGCCAATGAGAACATAAGATTTTCTGCAACTGCTAGTCCCTTATCAGCATCAACTTGTGGAACTCCATCAGCAAGTCCACCACCAATAGAGGCTCTGAGACGAGGCATAAGGTCAAGGATACGGAAATAATATGGATCACTACCTTTCAATAATGGCGAATCTTCAAAAGAAATACTATTGCATAGCATCATAGTTACAGTAGATTGCATCTTATGAATATCTGCCCGAAGACTCGTTTTCAATCCAATTCTGCGAAGTTCCTTAAGAGTGTCACTTAATAACTTTCTCTTTTGAGTTAACAATGTGGCAAGAAGTTTCTTATTATCCTTCTTCAACTCTTTAGGAGTTTCATTTCGAAGTCTATCCATTTCTTCCACAATATCCTTTGCGTAATCATAAATTGAAGGAACAGAATCTTCCGCCAAACGGTTCACATACACTGTCATGTTCTTGGAAATAAGCTCAATATTTTGAAGTCTCTTGGGTCTTTCACTCCATGTTGATATTTTAGAAGTCTCTGCAATAATAGGGAACGTTTCTAAGTTGATATCAATCATAGGCAAACTGGCCAAGGATAAAGTTACCTTGTTCTCTAACGAAAGACCCAGTTCTATTATTCCAGCAACTGGTGTTGCTAAGAGTGCACGATACTTTCTAACAATCTTGTAAAGGTTATTGTGTGAACGACGAGCACTTTGTTTCAAAGCGTCAATGTTCACATCTTTCCAACTAGCAAGCAATATCACTTCTGATACATCCTTTTCAAGTTTTTTGCGTTGCCTGACCAAGTGTTCTTGAACAATCGGAATAAATTGTTCATAGAAAGTAATGAAGTTACATAAAGCGTCATAAACTCTCTTACTTTCTTGAGAAAAGGCTCCCACATGATTTTTAAACGCTTTCAAAAGATTCAATCTATGTTCGTATTCTCCATAGGTAGCTTTACTAATAAAAATATTCAACGCAGAAATGAGTTTAACTTCTGAATTCTCTTCTTGAAATTCAATTTCTTGTGGCACTACTATAGTTTCAAAAAGATGAAACCACCAACGGCCAATACTATTCTTGACGACCGAATCTTCGTAAGAAAAGAGTGCTTTCCAAGTGGAAAGTTCAAGCTTTCTCCATGAAACAATATGGTTCGTCAATAAGTCAAAGTGTAACTTGAGTGTTACCTGACTACTAGCATACTTCTCCCAATCTGCAATATAAGTATATATTTGTTCAATCTTCTGAAGCAAACGAGCAAGAGGAGTGTCGAGAGGGAACAGTACGAATTCTTCGCATGTCCTAGAGATACTCTGTAAAGTTGCATGCTCTGGCCATTGTGCTAGTAATTTGATTGTACCAGCATGAAGTGAATTTACCAAAGAGATAGCCCTTTTGGATTCGGCAACAGAACTTCCTCTGTAGAAATCTAATTCTGCCTCAGGATCACGGAACTTATTCCATGAGGAAGTAAGACTAGAGATTAGTGAGGCAAACGTACCGGAAGTTGCATCTTCTGAAAATTCTCCAAGATGTTTGTACAATAAAGAGTGTAACTGGTTACCTTCATCAACAAGAGTTGGAAGATCAAAGGATGTATCATCGGTGAATAAATATGAAGACATGTATAAATGTCCAATTGCAGCATAAATGTCATCTAACTCACCAGCATTTGATACTTTAGCAGTAGAAGATGCTTCAGATGAGTCCATAACTTCTTCAAAGTCAGGGAATAATTCTTTGAAGTCACCTTCGACATCTGCAGTAGGATCAGCATATTTGTACAAGTTCCCTTTAGTTGCCTCATCTTCTTCATTTTTCATTCTACGCAAAGACCAACGATAGTATAGAGACTGCAATGCTTGTTGAAGAACTAAGTCCATTCCAGAAGATTTTGAAGCTCCTTCGACTGATTTATGGGCAAAGCAAAGTCTAATATAGAACATCATTATTTTTTCCGGTAAAACCGAGTCCAATCCAAAAGTTTTAGCAAAATTTTTCATTTTGGAAAATCCAAATGACAAAGCAATGGGATCTGATAGCTTAGCTGCATCCACAAACCAGGTACTAGACAAGTCATTGTACTTGGATAAGCTATTCTTTCTTCCAGTAGAAATCAAATCAAAACCAAGCTTCATCCCATAAACAAATCCTTTCAAAATATCATTTAAATCGGCATACACCAGGTAACTTTGCAGTAATCTAAGCAAGAAATGAGATGAGTTGTTTTGAAACATATTCAACATCGTTGCACCCTTTTGAACTTCGTTAAAATCTTCAGCGGCAAGGAGCAACTGTTCAATAGGCTTGACGTCGATAGTAGACTCCATGAATGCTGTCCATTCGTCAAAGAGGTGATCAATTGGAGATTCTGGACGATATACTCTTCGTCTCTCAACAACCATTGAAGAATCTTCATTGAGAAGTACTTTCTCTGCCAATATCACTTCGTCTCCAGATATTACTGTTCTAGTAGATCTCCACGATTCAACAAGTATTTTTGCTCCACGTTGATGACGTTGGAAACGATCATAGATAACATGATCAGATATAGCTGGATCAAATGCTGAGCTTGGAACGTATAACTGAATAACACCACAAGCAAAAATCACCCATGCTTTACCTAAGATTCCAGTACTTATTTCTTTCACGCTTACGAAATGTAAAGCTGGGAAGAAAAATCTTTCGGCTAACTGTAAGAATTCTTCATCTCTGGAAGTGTTTCTAACCTTTGAAATTAAATTTTCAATGGAAGTATTTGACCTTATTTCAAATGCTTCTAATGGTGTTGTAAGATGAATATTTGCAATTTGAACAAACCAGTCACATAATAATTTACCGTAAACTTCTCTCATGTTCTCCAAAACGGATTGCGATGAGTTGATCAAGTTTGTAACGTATGAGGACATGTCTTCAAGGTTTTGATCAAGGTATTTACCAGAACCTCTAACTAAGTTTTGAGATTTAAGTAAAGAAGATCCAATCAATTCATTTGAAAAGAGTCCGTTAACTAATGAGACACATTGACCTTCAGATATTGACCATAAATGGTCAAATACGGCGGGATATGGACTGAATAATTCGGAGTTGGCTCTAAAGAAGCATCTTGACACCGTGGAATGACCAGCTAAGGTAGATAAGTTGGAGAAAGTTAAACCATTTTGCTTCCTGTAAATTGACAGAGATTGAACAAAATTTGCAAGTAAAATGAATTCCTTCTGGAGCGAATAATGACGTTTTATGATAAACTCACTTGACACCTGTTTCAAGGTACTAATTCCTCCTTCAAGATCTCTACAAAATCCTTCAAAAACCTCATGTTTAACTGGTCGTTGGAAATCACTATTTTGAATATCGTTATATAATTCAACAATAACGTTACGCAAGTTGGAAACCGCTTCATTTGAGTCGTTGAACTGTTCTCTAGCAACGCTATCAAATAATTCCGACAAGCGGAAAAGCTCTGCAGCTTGTTTCCAAGAAGTTGAAGAAGTTGGATAATTTCTGCGGAATCTTTCCCAAAGTTTCCCCATGGAAGAGCCTGTTGTGAGGAACATTTCTGCTCCAAACAGATCTACTGCCTTCTGAAGATCTTCCTTATTTTGTAGGTTCGACTGAGCAAGCCATTCGCGGATCAAATCTTGATAAACCCTAATTCTAGACTCATCATGTTGGGAGTTTGGATCAAGTAAACAGCTCAAAGTCAATTGAAGATCTGTAAGATGTTCAAAATTGTGCAATTTGCTAAAAATTGGAGATTCATCCATAAGGGCGGCATGGAACGTGAAGTTTATGAAATCTCTCACCTTTAAAATGAAATCATAAACTTTAAGACGAGGAGCTTTTTTGATGTTACGACCTAACAGGAAAGCAGCAGACCGCTCAATATATGATAAGTCGCCAAGTTTCATTCCAAGTGCTCTTTCTTCCAAACGGCTCACGTTTTGAGTAGTTTCCCATACTCCAGAAGAGGATTCAAAAAAATAAGTTGGTTCTGCAGTTTTTGACTGATCTTCAATAGCAAGAAATATATTAATAAGTGGGTGCAATGTCTGGTCTTCATAAAAGGTCTCGTTGATTGAAACAAGATTTCCATCCGTTTCTTTCTTAGCCACATCGTAAACTTCTTGAAGTTTTCTTAATCCTGAACTAGAAAGTACAGTATTTGAATGCTTCTCAAGTATAGCATCACAAAAGAGTTTCGTATCAGATGTGAATTCGGAAGAATTAGCAACAGTTTCCACCCACAGATTGAGTAACTTGACGCTACTGAATGGCAACGTACCGATAAGTGTGTTAACCATATCCACAGGAGGTAAGACAGTACTATCAATTATATCATTAATCGATGCAAAAGGGCGCTCAACTGACCTTTGAGGTGATAAATATGAAACTGTTGGTGAGCCTTTATTTGCAAACGATAAGATTTCTTTATCAAAACTAGTCACTCTTTCAGCTAAGGGTCCTAAGAATACTTCAACGCCTCTATTACGCATTGCTCTAGACAACTCGCCATATTTCGGATCAACTGTCAAAAAGAGACGAAAGTTCGGATGTGGTTGAACCACCCTTGGTTGGCCACCAATTGAAGAGCATTCATTTATCATCAAAGTACCATTAAATTCCAAAAGCGAATTTAATCGATCGAGAACTGATGGACTACATAAATTTGCATTGTCCAACACAAGCCAATGTCCATTTTCCACTGCTTTGACCAAAAGACCGTCGAACCATTCAAATCTCACGCTGCTGTTTCTCAGTTCCTCAAGTTTCTTTTGGAATAAAGAAGAGTCTGAGGAAACCTTTTCCAAGTCCGCATCACTGTGTACAGCAATGAAGGATTGAAGGTTTTTATGTAATTCTTCTGCGTAATTACCTTTAGAGTTTTGAACACTTCCATCAATAAACAGAATTAATTGCAAAGCTTGGCGTAAAGTTGCTGGTGCTGTGTTTTGAGTCTTGAGGTTTGAAAGAACCAAGTTAACTAAAATAACACGAATTCTTGAGGCAAGGTCCGTCACTCCACGTTCTACGTCAACTTGTTCATATCCACCTAGAATATCCATACTATCGACTTCGCTGTTCATAGCAAATTCGTCAACTTTAGCACCAACTACTCCTGCAAGGAATCGAATAAATTCAGTCTTACCTGAGCTAGTTGGACCAGTCAATATAAGAGGTAACCTTAAATTGACACAACGAATTGCGGTTTCCATAATTTTGAAGTTACATTGCAAGCTCTGTCTTGTTGATGCACAATTAGTTATGGTGTTATACTGAACAGGCTCCTTTCTGTTGATTACCGCTCCTCCAGCTTGAACAAAAGTTTCTTTAATAGAACAATAATTGTCTTTGGAACTTAAATTCTCTCCAAACACTTCCAAATAGAGATCTTTCACCTTTTGTTTATCTGCAGTGGTTCTAAAACGCTGACAAAAAATCATTTCAAGGAAAGCAGACGGAGGAATATTTTCAGACAACCCCTTTGTGCTGAATAATTCCAACCAACGCAAAGTATCACGTAGATTGAATTCCCATGGGCCACCAGTAGAGCCCCATAATTTACGAACACAGACTTCATTTTCCAAACGAGCAACAAATTTGATCATTTTGGAGCTGATTGCTTTATCAACCTCTGGAAACAAATGTTGTGAGATCATGTTCAAATCCTGTTCTTTCAAAATATCAACGTGAACTACTGAGAAACGGTTCACAAATGATTTAGGCAATCCCTTTCTTCCTCCTCCTTGGTATTGAGGATTCTGGGCAGCAAACACAACAAAGCCAGGATGTCTTTCAAATGTTTTATCTAACTCCGGGATGTAAGCACTCCCTCTATGATCAAGACAAGCATTTAAACCTTCAAGAACAGACTGTGATGCTAAGTTCATTTCATCCAATAATACCCATTCACCACGTTTCATTGCCCTGAGAAATGGAGCATCTCTCCAAACAAATTCTCCAGTTTTTCCACCTTCTGCTGGGGCATCACTTCCAAATAAATCCACTAAATCTGTTTGTTCAGATAAATTAATTCTCACTAAAGGATTTCCTGTGGCTTTCGCTAAAGCTGATACTAAACTTGTTTTACCAACCCCAGGACTACCTTCCAAAAGAATTGGCTTATTAACTTGCATAGCCCTAATCACACGCATAGTGTTTGCAGCGGTGGTCGGTGCTTCCAAACTAAATTGGAGCTCTTGTTGGTTTTCTAAGTCAGTCAACTTCCTAGGAATACTAAATCCACCAGAAACCAATTTATTATCTTCCATATAAACTTTCACTGCTGCATTATAATATAATTTTAAATCAAAGTCAACGAGTTCAGATAACTTATTCACCAACAAGAGCTTTTCCTCCCTTAATCTTTGTTCATTTTCAGCTAAGTAGGCAGTATTGTTGGTCCCAAGTGCGTCAATAAACACCATAGATGCACCATGTACAAAAGCTCTCAAGGCACTATTAGAATCAGGTTCCGATTGCACAATGGAATTGATAAACTGAACCCATGCCAAAATATCACGAAGTGAAATTATACCACTGGATGCATTTCCTGAACCATACCGCTGCCCATACCATTGAGAAAACAGTACCAATGGTTCACATAATAATTCAGATACGCTTTTATTTAATTTTGAAGAAACTATTTGACGAACATCATTAAAGTCGTCCATAGAAGGAACCCAAATTTCAGTAAATCTATTTCTCAAGGCAGGTGAAAGTTCCTTTTTACCGTAATCACCTCCTGGATTCATAGTCGCTAAAAATTCAAAATTTTCGTTTGCAATAACAAATGAATCCTCGTTACCCTTTTCTGCAAGTAATAAACTTCTTTCTGGTTCGAGAACGGAATTTAATCTTTCTAAGACTGAATCATCAGCCAATGAAATTTCATCAAGAAGAAAGAAATCCCCACTCTTCATTGCTTGCACCAAGGGACCATCATTCCAATCGAATAACACTGCTGCGTTCCTTCTGTCTTCATCTATAGATTGAATAAGTTCATCATATTCCTCAGGATTTAACTCTCGTTGCACCTTAATTTCAGATTGATTTAAGTCATACAATCTCAATAAATCTTCAAGTTTGGAATTTTCCAAGGTGAACTCAATTCCAAGGTTCTTAAATAAACTCAGCAAGTTATTCCACAAATGACTTTGGGTCTCAAAACGATGACGAACGGGTCTCTGAGCTCCTAAAATATCACCAGTTTCGGTGTTTTGATGAGCATTTACTGTTACTAATTGACAATTTAAAAATTGGGCAATAATCTGACAAACTGTTGTCTTACCACAACCAGTTTCTCCAACTAGTAAGAGTGGTTCTTTATATTTCATTGAAGTAAACACAAGTACTGCAAGTCTTCTCATTGCCTTTGTCCAAACGATGGAAGATGATGAGCTGCTTTGTTCGTTATCTTTCATCATTTCGGATAAATGAGCTTCATTTTCAAGTTTCTCATAAAAAGAATCCATATCTAAATTCACTTTCATTACTTTCTCGATTGTTGCCCTTACCACGGCCTTTTCTTCAGCTTTACGGACCCTCTCTGCTAATAGCATATATCCATTAGCAGCAAGCTCTTCATAACCGATTGCTTCACGTTGGGCCCATCTGAATAAATCTCTTAAGGTTGCAAAGGAATTTTTCTGTTCAAAAAGACGAGTTGATTGACGTTGAATTGATAATTGACGATAAACTTCAACAATCTTTTTACCATAAGATGGAGCGATTTGACATCTTTCTCTTAAAATAATTTCCAACTCATCTTGAGGTATATCATCAAAATGAAGTTCTAAGAAACGATTTCTGAAAGCTCTTGAAAGCATTTTACGTCCACCATATAAACCTGGAGGATTCTGAGTTGCAAATAACATAAAATCTGGATGGGGTCTTATTACTTCCTGAGTTTCAGGAATGAAAAGTTCTCTATTATCATCAAGTAAACGATTCAAGGCCTCCAAGACATCGGTAGGAGCAAGATTTAACTCATCGAGTACTATCCAATGACCTTTTCTTAAAGCTTCAACAAGAATACCTTCCTTAAACACAAGTTTCCCGGTTGAATCTGACATGTACGTACCCAAGTATTCCTGCAAGTCTGTATGTTCATGATTGTTGATCCTAACAAATTTATGACCGGTGATATTTGCCAAATAATGAATCATTGACGTTTTACCTGCAGATGTTGGACCTTGAACAAGTACTGGGAACCTACGACCTGCAGTTGCACGTACTAGGTTAAGCATATTTTTCTCAACAAATGGGGTTATAATATAATTTGGCTGGGGAACTATTTCGCTAGGTCCTCTTTTCATCCAATAATGTTTAAATTGAACGTATCCAGTACCTGGAGAAGGAGGACTTTGATTCATAACTGATTTGACATTCTTAAGTCTTCCAATTGTGTATTTAATAATTTCGGCAATCAAAAGCTTTTCTGATTTTGCATCCAACAACGTTAAATAGGACATACTAAATGCTTCGTACAATGAACGTCTTAACCCATAAATACCCACTATATCACAAACATAAGTAAGAGTACGAGTTAATGTTCTTATACTAAAATGAGGACGTTGGTTTGCCCCATCAACTATTTGGTTGGAATCGGCCATTCTCTTAGCTGAAAGATATAGTTCGGCAATATCATTTCCTACCCATTCATCAGCTACTGAGAATCTTCCAATATATTGATCAATAATTGAAAGTAAGTCGTTAATATCTCTATCAGGAGAATGAACATAAATTTCACTAAATCTTGACCGAATACTTAATGGTAAATCTTTCTTACCAACATCGGTTGAAGGGTTCATACATCCAAATATTCTAAATTCTGGATGTGCGGTAATGGATTCAACATCTCCACGTTCAGTCAACAAGATTGATCTCTGACTTAAAGATTCTGAAAGTAAATCTGCAATACTTTCCAAAGTATCAGAAGATGCTAAATTTATTTCGTCAAGTAGTAACCAATCACCATTACGCACTGCTTTAACAAGGGAACCTTCAACAAAACTGAAAACAAATGATGACGATTCAAGACTTGATGATTGAAGCTCAAACTCTTGAACTTTTACTTCAAAATCAAGCCATTTTTCAAGCAATACAGATTTCTCTTGAGTTCTTAATTTTCTCTTCTTGTTTGTCTTTTCATCAGAATCTGTTTTGGGAGAATCAGTTATGGAGTCAACTTTCAAAACTTCCTTTGCCATTTTTATTGCTTCAATCCATAATCTGACAACATTCTTCCATTGACTCTTATTAAAGCATTTAGTTAATACTTGAGCAAATTTTTCATTCTTCTTTTTCGAAAAACTTGCAATAAAAAGGTTCTCAAATACTTCTTGAAGCGGTACGGCCACTGTTTTAGTGTTAACAGGTTTATACCCTCCTAATAAATCCCCAGATTCAGTCTGCTGAGAAACGTTAATAACTGTTAACTTTTTATTCATCATTTTGGCAACTTGTTGAACAACTGTAGTTTTACCGGTACCAGTTTCTCCAACTAAAAGTACTGGTTCTATCATTTGAATGCATACTCCTATTTGTTCCATTAATCTAAGAGAGTGGTTAGTTCTTGCAAATGAAGAATTAATATTTGAACTTTTTCCTTGAAGAACTTTGTCTTCAATTGATTTCTTCAACAAAGCTCTACCAATTTTAAGCTTTGAATCGTCATCAATAAAAGTTGGAACATGCTTTGTCATATATAAATTTATTCTAGAAGTTGGAATTTCTAGTTTTTCACCAATAGTATTTACTAAAGGAGATAATGCACCAATTTCAGTTATTGCAGATCCAAAACAGTCTATAGCTTCAGCAAAAATTTGATCATAAATATTTTGTGAAAGAAGCTCATCATTAGAATGTATACCTTCATTTAAAAGCATTGAGTTGCACCTTGAACAAAGTTTCATTAAATCTCTAAATGATATAACTCTGGGATGAGATCCACTATTTAAAATTATAAATGAACTAGTATTATAAATCTTAACAATTTCATTAAAGCACCCAATAAGTTTTGGTAAAAGTCTTCCTAAAAGTGGAAATCTACTATTCAAAATATTCTTTAAATCTATTTCTGTAGGACTACTGACATTAATTGAGTTCCATAACCGAAGCCCAATTAAATCTGGTAATTTATTTTGATCTTTTTTATCAGTCAGTCGAATAGTTGCAATCATTTGAAATCCATTTTTGGCATGAATGATTTCTCCTCTTGAAGGTATACTAAGTTCACGTTTTTCTAAAAGGGTTAATAAAACAGATAAAATTTCAGTTGGAGCTTGATCAATATCTTCAATAATTACCCAACGACCTTGTTGTACTGCTGAAGTTAATACACCTGAACGCCATTGGAAAGTTCCTGGTTTCTCACCTGATGCATATGTTCCTAATAATAATTTTGCGTCAGTTTGTTCACCTAAATGTATTTTCACTATGGCATGTTCATATGACATTCTATTGGCTAATTCGTTAATTAAAAATGTTTTACCTGAACCTGCTGGACCATATAGAATGGTTGGTAAATTTTTTTGAATGTTTAATGCTAAATTTCTAAGAACTTTGACAGAATTATCGGTTGAAACAAATTGATTTAAGGATGATAAGGTACCTGGATTTGATTTTAAATTTTCATCCATTAATCTTGGTACTAATATACCACATATTGATACAACTAAGGGAGATAGATCATTAGGATCAATCACAAATGAATTTTTTATTGAATCCAATTTCAATTTCAAGTTAATCTTATTCAATTTGGAAAAATTTGACAACCTCTTTGCTTCTACTAAAGCAAGAAATTTAAAATTGATAATATCTGTTCCATCATATAATCCATTTAAAGAAGAATTTTCATCAATATGAATTTTCACCATATCGCCACGGGATAATTCAGAAGCGTTTAAATAAATGCAGAGAATTTCAATGGTTAAATATTTAGTCACTGGATTTTGACTATGATGGAGTATATCATATAAAATTTCTGGTATAATGAAAGGCCCGAATCTATGCTTGTTTTGAGATAAAAGTCGATAAAATGCTAATAAGATATTTGGAAGTTCTATAAAATTATCAATGAATTCATTATTTCCAATTAATTTATTTAATATCTTAAAGATATCATTCTTAGTAAGAAAATATTCAGTTAAACTTTCTGATTCTGGGATCGCACCAGATGATCTTGCCAAAGAGCAAAGTACGTTTATAACATTTCCATCAGATAAATTCTCGAATCGATTGATCCACCTCGAAATAATTTCTAAAGATATTTGATTATAAGAATACAAGATAGCAAGGGTATTTTCAGAAATTAAAGCTGCATTGGAAATAAAATCCAAGTTCTCTTCGATTGACTTCTGTTTGGAAAATTCTATATTGCTAACAATTGTACTATTTACATTTGAAATATTAATTGATGATACCATTCCATCGGTATCTTTTAGATGAGTTTGAAATCTATACTGTTTCAAAAGTTGTTTCGATTGGTCCGAATTGACAATAATTTGGTCAGTCATTATTGTTAGGGAATAAATTTCAAGGTTTTATCTCTATACTTTTTTAATGCTATCGATACGATTGTCTTTTAACCTGAAACTTTTGAAATTGATTTGGTTGCAACAAGGCTCTGGAGTTTATGTTTGAGCAAAAAAAAGTTGAGATGCGATGCGAAATGAAAGTGCCTGGTTTACATGCACTACTCAGAAGAGATTTGTATGTATGAGCTCCAGATCCAAAGTACCATACAGAGAAGAAAATGAAGATGAAACATTAATTGGGAGGAAGGAAGGGAATTAATGAAAACATAAGAAATATGCAATCTGTGTGGCTTGAGGTGGCTATTTAAACAAATAAATTATGAAATCTTGGTTCATCTTAGAATCTATTACAAGACGTTCATGATGCTAAAAAAAAAAGAGAGGACTCCTCATCAGGGGCTCGAACCCTGGACATTTCGGTCGACTTTTTGTCGAAATGAAATCCTTAAAAGCCGAACGCTCTACCAACTGAGCTAATAAGGACGGTCCATGAATGATTTGAGGTAATGAATATACACATAGTTAGAGTTGATACAAAATTTTTCTTGAATCAAAATTCTATACCTAGATCCAATCTACATCGATCAATGCTACTCTTTTTGTGAATTAATGAGCTTTTTGTTTGTTTGTTTGTTTTTTGTTATTGTTAATAGCTTTATTGCATCTATCTATCGCTGTGACTTTTTGTTTGTGCTGCAGTTTGTGGTTTTCATTCATTTTCTCTTGTTGCACTGAGTCTGTGGCACAAGTAGATTTGTGCTTCTCAAATGGTTGCCAAAGGTTCCCAAAACAAAAAAAAAAGAACATTTGTAAAAGATACCAAATGGATGTTGAACATTATATCCAGTCGATAATAAATCTTTCCCTCCCATTAAACACAACTCACTTATAAATTCAAAATGAGATTGGCTGGTGCTCTTCTCTTGGTTCTATTTGGATACACAGTATCAGCAGAAACAACTGATATCGACCTCAGTTCTAGTGACCAAGCTGGTGATAATTGGTACCTGATTCAAGATTCTGAACAATATTTACCAGTTGACGAAAACAGTAAGTTGATTCTAAATTATTGTATCTCACGATTATTTCAAATTTACTAATTCATTTATTTAGGTTCTTTAAATTCATCCAATACAATCACCACTAATTCAATACCTGAAAAATGTCATCAGGATGTGTTTGAAATTCATAATCATTCAGATTTAATTTTAATTAGTGATTGTGAAATCATTAAAGGTGATATAATTATTTCAAATTATAATGAACCAATAATTCAATTTGGAGAAATAAAAGAAGTTCAAGGAAGTTTAATAATCAAAAATTCACCAGCAATTGTTCGAATGGAATCCAGTAACCTCGGAATAATTTCAAATAAATTTTCATTAAAAGAATTAACATCATTATCTTTAATAACATTCCCTTTATTAAAATCAGTTAGCATAATCAATTGGGAAATCTTACCAATATTAAGTAAAATTGATTTTAATAATGAAATTCAGGATGTTAAAAGCATTATAATATCTGATACATCATTAAAGAAATTCTCTGGTTTCATTTCAAGTAATCTTGAAATCTTTGATTTAAATAACAATCGATTTCTTGAAACCATTGAAACAAACGTTGAAAACATTAACAGTAAATTGCATATTGGATCCAATTCAAATAATGTTATTATTGATCTTTCCAATTTAAAAGTTGCAAATAATTTAACGATTCAAAATTGTCTTGATTTGAATTTGAATAATCTTGAAACCGTTAACAATTCAATAAGTTTAATTAATAATAACTTTAAACAATTAAAATTACCAAAATTAAAGTCCATTGGTGAAACATTATTTATTAGTAGAAATATTAATTTATCATTACTTGAATTTCCAAATATCAATGAGATTGGAGGAGGTTTAGTCCTTTTAAATAATTCACATATTGATAAAATCAATTTCTTTCCTAAATTATCCATTATTGGTGGAGCAATTGAAATTATTGGAAATATTAAAGAACTTAGCTTCAAAAATTTGAAATTAGTAAAAGGCAGTGCCAAAATTCAATCAATTAATTCATCATTTGATTGTTCAAAATGGTTGAAAAGTGAAGTAAGATCAATAATTCTTGGAGGAAAAATTGAATGTATTAGTGATGGAAAAGAGTCGATATATGACGGTAAGGATAGTAATGATATTTGGGGAAATCTTTCAGTAACTGATACATCTCAAGCTAATGCTATTGGTAAATCCATCACAATTCATATTTTAAGTATAATAATATTGGTGGTTTCTTGCTATTATTGATAGAAAAGAAAATAAAGTTAGATAAGGTAGTTGAGTAACGAAACCAACTCCGGAAGTTCAAAAGAAGAAGCCCGTAAGTTATAATAAGAAGGTAATGCTAGATATTGTCTAACAAAAGATGAAACTGAACATAAAAAAAAAGCTGTTTGATTGAAAGCTTAGAAGCTGTTTAAAGGTTCAAACTTGTTCAGAACTGAAATAAGGACGAAATCAGCACCACGAGAAAGATTCTGACCAGAGTCAAACATAGCTATAGCAACATAACAGTCCCACAAAGCTTCCACAAATCTTTCTCAAATCTTTTTCAAAAAGAGCTTACTTGAAGCTCTCTCAAAGTCCGCCCACAAGCTTCCTCAAATCTCCCTCGACGCTCCCTCAATGCTACAAATATAAATCATGTTCAAGAATATAATCCTTGATTTCTGGAAGTAATTGTTCCTTCCAGTTACTGTCTTGATTTTTTTCACTTATTTGCTTTCTAATGTATGAAGAACTTATATCAGTTGTAACATCATTCTTCTTTCTCTCTAAAAAGATATTACTGGACCAGTTTGAAGGTATATCGGTATGTTTCCCAATCAGAATTCCATCTATGTAATTAATTTGCTCTTGATATGTACTATTGGTATCACTTCTTGTTAAACAAAAAATATCGGTATTTGTCATAAAATCATTTAACGAATGCAGAAGTTTATCAGGGATATAATATTTGGGATTGAATATTCTAATCAAGGTATCAAACCCAACAGCAAATGTCAATTTAATATCTGAAGTGATTTGATTCTGTCTAACATAATCAAGTATTGATGATGATTTATCTACAAACTTGGCATGTTTAGTGATACCAACCCCAACATTAATTCCTAAAGATTGATTCATATAGTTTGCCAAAATGCACATCATGTCAATTCTTTCTTCAAATGAAACTGGCTCAGGATGAATCTTATCTGCATTCTTAACTGACAATAACAATAAGAGCACCTTCTCTTCCTTAGCATCACTAGTGTATGATTGTTTTAAAGAATCAATTGCCAATGCAAGATGTCCCAAATGTGGAGGATTAAAAGAAGAATCAACTATACATATTCTATTTGTATTGTGATTGATACATGAATTATTTGTTAAGCCATGAGGGTGATAGATCACTTTGAAATCGGAACTTGATATCAAGAACTCTTTAAGAGCATTGGAGAACATTTTATATTTCAATTGAGACATGATTGAATGGTAGATTGGAATTGACAAGTTTGAAGGAAAAGAAAATGATTAGCAAGAAGCTAGGGATTGGAAAACATGCCACCGATATTTAATGATACCCCCATATGTGAGATCATAACCATACCCACATGGCGGGGCTCTGGTACGGAGACTGCGACTAGGGGCAAGAAAATAAATGGTGAGAATGACTAGAGGGTCCGCTGGCCGCTGCTCGCGGAGAGCCACTACGTGGAGTCTAGCTCGCTTCGCTCGAGTTCTAGGTTTCCCGTAGGGAACAGCTACACGCAGTGGTCTCCATGAAATGGCCCTAGCGGAGCGGTACAGCTATACTTGTTGCTGATGTTTATGAGAAGTTGATGTTCTGTTGATCGTTCAACCTACCATTTCATAAAGTACTCAGTGAAGAGGAGGTTGCTGCGAGTGCGCTAATGCTCGCTAATTTTAGGGGTTGGTCTTGCTATCTGCAGCGCACGTAGAGGAGCATGAAGAGACCAAAATCGTCTACATGAGAGCTTGTATCAGAAGACATACAAGCGCAACACTCGTGCAATATTCATATGTATTGACGTATATTTAGTTACTTCGCATAGAAAGAAGTCTAATCATATTCAGAACATATTTCCAGATTGAAGTCATCTACTTCGAGTGGTCGGGTCGACCATTACATAAGGCTCTCAGAGTTCATCCTTTGCTGGAGAACGATCTTTGGCACCAGCAATATCAACTAATTCAGTAATGAAGACTAAATGGTTAGTAAAACAAAAGGAAAGAGAAAGAAAGAGAAATCAATTTGCAATAGTAATTGCTATTCTGCTATACTTACTAAGAGTTGCCTTTGGAGGAATTGGTCCAATACCAGCATCTCCATATGCCAAATCTGAAGGAATGACAATCTTTCTTTTTTCTCCAATACATATTCCTTCTAATCCAAGATCCCATCCTTTGATAACTTGGCCACTTCCCAATTTGAAAGTGATTGGTGCATTTCTATTATAAGAAGAATCAAACTCAACTCCATCTTCTAGAGTTCCTGCGTAATGAACACTGATTGTATCACCCTCCTTAGCGGCAATACATTCCTCTTCTGGAATTTCAGTGATGATATCTACATGTTAGTATGCTACATAGATGTCAGGGAACAGTGATTCGATTGACCCACCACTTGTTACACTAAGGATCACCAATTGCACCTTTTTCCAGATTGAAAATTCCAGTTATCGGGCGAACAAAGTCTCACCATATACGTACCAATTTGAAGACCAGGTTCATTTGCAGATACAATCTTTCCAAATATGGCTGCACAGAGTGCAAGTTTGAGTAACCCAGAAGTAGATCCGAACATAATTGATGTAATTATACCAAAGGAAAGGGTGAAGTGGCTTCTAGTTCCCACGAACAGTTGGGGCCTCACTTCTGCCAAAAAGGGTCCAGTTCGTGAATGTGGGTCAAAGTCCTGTGTATATCCTTCGCAAACGCTCCGCGACAAACGGCTTGCGCAACTTCAAATCTACCCCAAGAGATGGCAGAGGAAGGACCACTACCGCTCCGCTAGGACCATTTCATTGAAACTCCTACGTAGAGCTGCTCCCTACGGGGAACCCCTAGTCCGAGCGCGGCGAACCACACTCCACGTTGTGACTCTCCGCGAGCAGCGGCCAGCGGAACGTCGAGTCTCCCTGGCTCCCTCGCTCCCTCGCTCCCCGAGTATGGCGTGCCTACGGCCCCGAAACGGTGGGAATGGGGCTAGTCTTCTACCGCTCCGCTAGGGCCATTTCATAGAGACTCCTGCGAAGAGCTGTTCCCTGCGGGAATCCTAGCGCTCAAGAGCTCGCGAAACCCGGCAAGCACTCATGATCGAGATTTCAAATTACTGGTCCTTCTCCTACAGAACAAAGTTTCATAATAAAAATCTATTATACAAGTAAACCTATAAAAAATCATTTTCGTATCAAAATTCATACCCCAATATAACCCAATAAACATAAACCAACAAATCAATAGCAACAAAAATAAACTTTGAAATCATTCCCAAAGTATTCAGACATCTTAAAAACGATATCTCAAATATAAAAAACCCAACTTAGAGACTTCTTATGATTCTCTCCTTTTATAATAGATATTAATCCTCCTCTCTCTCTCCTTTTTTTCTCCACCTTCAAACCTTTTCAATTGACATATAAACGACCATTTTCCAATTCTTCAATGGTAGATTCAATAACTTCATCATCGTCATCATCTTCAACTAATTCAATAGTAGCATATTTGATCATATCCCAACGTTTCCAAAAGGAATTGACTTCACATAAATCTTCAGAATCAACCAAGTCTTGTAAATAGTACTTAGCTTTAGTTAAACGATCTTTTAATGCTTGCAACTGGCTGGATGAATTATTAGAATTTGATAAAGAACAAGACTTACTCTGTTCTTCTTTATTTATTGGTTGATTTTGAATGGTGATTTTGCGTCCTCTTTGCAGTTGCTTAGAATTAATTCCATAATCACTATCTTCATAATCGGTAATATCAGTAGAATTCCCGAAATAATCTTCATCATCACTAGCAACAGAAACAGGGGTTACTGCATCTTGCGCTTTGGAATAACCATAAACCTCATCTTCAGCATATGATGTCACATCACAATAACGAGCCCACGCTTCATCAATGGAGCCAACCAAATAATCAAAGCAACGACATCTTGCAACCTTATCTGAGGTTGGAATTGAACGCTTCAATGGTTGAGGGGAAACTCCATTATTAATTTTATTTTGCTCATCAGAAACTTGGGATAAACTTCTACGTTTCATTCTATTGATAGAAACATTTGAACCGCCTGAAGTACGTAATTTGCAATCAATATTTTCATCACCAATATCTTGTTCAGTATTGAGATCGTCTTCATCACTGTATTGAGCAATTGCTTCAGAAATTTTTGAATTCACCGAGAATGACATTCTTGATGAAGCTCTTCTCTTAGCTTTAACTTGATCTGCTCTATAACAAGATTGTTCATCCAGATCATCATCATTTTCAGACGATGAGTAGCAATTTATAACAGCACGACGTGGTAATAAGTCCTGAGAAAGACCCAAACATATTCTCTTGTTAAAAGAACCATTATTAGACAGGTTATCTCCATTAGAAGAGTTCTGATTTGTTGAACCTGAGTTCGAACCTAATCTTCCATAGCCGAATTGACAACTACGTTTATTCAACGATTGAGATGAAAGTGCCATTTTGGTGTGTGCAGTCGATATCAAAAAAAAAAGAAAATAAGAAACGGAAAAAGGGTAATATGCAGTATATTCACGTGATTACCTTTTTTGAGATTTTCTGCCAAAGTCGTGTGGATCGTCAAAAATCCACAAGAAAAAAGGACAGGGTGGCAACTAAATGAAACTTGAACAGCCAATCAAGGAGTCCGAAAAAATTCGTCAATAAACCGGAAATTGAATTCTGGAGCAAAGACTCTACCTTTTATTTTACTTTTTGGGTAGAAACGTAGCGGCACTAAAATGTAGAACCGAAGCCGATCACTTAGATGTAACTTATTAACAAAGTGTACTAAAAAAAATTCAGTATAAACTTGATTCCCAACTATACAGCAAGGGCTAAAAGCTGTCGTGAAGGAAAAAAATGACCAATTTGTAGGAGAAAAATTTCCGGATTTCTTAAAAACGGGAAAAGTGCGAACCAGTTAGCTTTTAAAACCTCTGCCCCTATTCTATGATTGGTCAAAATTATAGTTACCCGGACATAGATTTGTCCAACTATCAGAGGGAGGATGCACCAGAATGCAGGTGTAGGGATGTTTTTAGTATGGGTGTATGGGTTTATTCCCTCATTTTTGGGACACAAACCACCTGGCCATATCTCCTAAAACAATACAAATAGGGGGATACCAAGATTCCAAAGAGAGTCGAGCTGCGTAGTTGCATCTGAATTGGTGCATTGCATTTCAGGAAGACAATGTGCGCCAGGGCTAGCAGCCATCGACCAGCGAGTAGCTGTAGACCAGTTTAGTGAGAGAAGATAATTTTTCATTCAAGGAAAGCAAAACTTCTACAATTGGTGATGCTCCGTAGTAACTGAACTTGAATTCATACCTGATAACCTTTTAGAAGAACATCCAATTGTGTTACTAGTGTGTGTCATGTTGTATTTTTCCTCTTGTAATCTAAATTTGCACCTCACTAATCTATTGCTTGATCTAGTGCTTGGTCCTAAAAAATATTATATTTTTCTTATTTCTGTCGATAATTCATCAAATATCTCATAGTGTGAAGTCCCATGAAAAGCATACTTTGAAGTAAAAATATATCAGATTTTTTGGTATTTAGAAGAAATAATAAACTTAATCCCTAAGAGTCTACCTTTAATGAGACTCAATAAGATATTCTTTGACTTTTTCAACACAATTGAACTGTACCATCAATAGCTAGAATGAATATCCTAGTCTTTGGGTGTACGGATGTAACATAGACCGTTAGTTAAGTATGCTGGTGGTGCATGGAGTAAATTAGGTCAGTAGTGGAAAACGATGCTGAACTACATCATTTTTGGTTCTTTTTTTTGGTTGAATTTGTGTTGTGATACTCTTCAATATCATACTACATTGTTATCTGCATCCAGCTGATAGTTTTAGTTTGCCTTTTATCGTTGCTTTGTCGTGTTTTACTTGCAGGAGAACCAACAGGTTGCACCCACCTGCATATACTTCCAGGTGTCTTCTCGATGTGCACTCCCTCAATGAAGTTTAAGATCTGGATCACGATCTCGATCTCGATTTCATCTCAACCTTTTCTCAATCTCATACTATTCTCCTCTAAGTTACCAATATTTGCAACCACACCATAGTTTACGGCTGACCTAGAAATTGATATGTGGAAAACATGAAAGTCCGCTTTTGAGTGACTTTGCCAGGTAAACAACCTCATATCTGCTATTGGATGCTGTAAGCTCGTCGTCTAATTGAATTCTGAGAAATATTTTGAAAAGTCAAGATTGCGCAAAGATTTCTCCTGCGGGTAGTTGTCCCCCCAGCATCTTCCAACGGAACGCCTAGTATAATCTTAAGA
The DNA here is from genome assembly GCA_030564725.1 of Chernovozyma sophiae-reginae. Classification (NCBI taxonomy): domain Eukaryota; kingdom Fungi; phylum Ascomycota; class Pichiomycetes; order Serinales; family Debaryomycetaceae; genus Chernovozyma; species Chernovozyma sophiae-reginae. The sequence goes on from JAKTYG010000011.1 coordinate 76,805, forward strand.
GATGCCCCAGGACTACGGTTATACTGGGGCCATTTCATGGAGACTCTTGCGGAGAGCTGTTCCCTACGGGAAACCCCTAGTCCGAGCGCAGCGAGCTAGACTCCACGTAGTGGCTCTCCGCGAGCAGCGGCCAGCGGAGCGTCGAGCTACCTGAAGATTAGCGCGGGTTGAGTGATGCAAATTCTTGATTACACCGAATGCGCGTTGCTGCACAAAGCTCCAGTTGCATGCAAAAACGGCTCGTAAATTGGTGCCTAAACTATAATCAAAGGTGAAGCCAGTTTTACAGACATGCAATTCAATTGAACATGAGAAGAAAAGGAAACTTCTGAACGCAAATCCAAGTCGATATAAGAATTAATCTTCTACAAAAGTTCCACTACTTCTCATTTCATCAGTATTTTTTCTTTGTTTTTTTTATGATTTATGGGTCCGTACTCTACAAATTGTGATAAATTGAGTTACTTGCTTATTATTGTAAGATGCTAAATTTAAAGTCCAATTCTCGTAATTATCTATGCTTTCAATTGTTAATTTAAAATTCAGTTGCAAATTCTTCTGCAACTCGCAAAATGTTGATATGCTCTTCAGATTCATTCTTTGAATTGGAATTCAGGGTTGCTAAACTTGTGGGGTTGCATGTAGAACATGTCTTGGTCGTTTGAATCCCTTTGGAAAAATACTGGGAATATTTGGGATTTGTGTTTGAAAATATCTCTTTCTTTGAATTATTAACATCTTGAGCAGTTTTATTCTGCAAATAATTGTCAATAATATATCCAAACGCCACTCCCGACCAAGTAGATGGGTTCTTAGTTTGTTCATTAAAAAAATCAGTAGCATTGTTGGTCATCTCCTTATACATTTCATCAAGGGAAGTTTCGTTTTGTCTGATCATTTCGGTTTTATATTCATTAGAATTTCCAAATTGATATGACTTAAATGGTTCATTATTTAAGGTGCTTTCAATTGTTGTCAATAATTTCACGAGGAATCTTAAAAATATATCAAAATTCTTCTTATTAAACATATAAAGCTCATTGGAAGTGAATTTCGTGTACATGAAAATAGACACTGGAATAATCAATTTAATGAATGAAAAATATAGCTTAATGAAGATAATAAATAATGCTTGAATCTTATCCAAAGTCATACTAGAATGTTGAAGGTTGGAAATATTCAAATTAAATTGCTCCACGGCATTAATTTCAAATTCTTCTGATAATGTCAAAGGTGAAACTTCATCTCTAGCATCGTCATAATCATCAAATTCTTCTTTAAGGAATTGTAAAAGTTGAGATTTAGTTTGGCGGTCCATCTTACCTAATATATCATCAAATTCGATCTCAGATCTATGTTCAGGTATTGCTGCTGAGCATTGGTTCTTATTCTGAATTACAACAGGTTCGGGAGTTTTAAATACTTTATAAGCGTTTTTCCAATTCAAGATTCTAGATGACGTTATATTTACTATTCTTCGAACATCTTGAACTTTATGAATTAAATTACGGTCTCTGATATCCATTAAGTCATAAACTGACTCCTTTAATGAAATTTTTGAATTTAATGGTTCCTCATATTCTAACACCACCTCAAGGTTACGGTTGATAAGAGTATCAAATTTTTCATGTTGTTCATTTAAATATTGTTTAAGTCTCTGAGATGAAATGTCGTTTTGATCTCGTTGAGGAAATTTGACTTTCTTCTTAATAAGAAATGGATCTGAGTTCTGAGATGTAGAAGAACAAGAAGAAGAAGAAGGAACAGCGGTCGATTCCAAGTCAAAATCCAGTCCTATGGAGTTATGTGCTTTATGATTTGGAGTTGAAAATTTCAAACGATTTATTGGCTCAATAGATAATGATATTATGTCATCGCTAGTGTCCATGTATTGTAAGTAATTTGAATCTAAAGCTGAGTAGGCCAAATCATTACCAGTAGATCCGCTAAACATTTCAGTTTCTCCATTTCCTCTATTTTCTTGTACTTTGCGAAATATCTTGTCTTGTTTTGTTAAAGGAAGTGAAGGTAAGATAAGATTCAAATCTTCTGTAACTTCATCTTCCTCTTCAATAGGTTCAGGAACGTCTTTTAAAATACGATTAATAGTACTTGGGATGACATATTCAGACATAGGAATACTGTATATCACTGTTGATATCAATGATCTTATAGCCATTTCTTTTCTTTTAAAATTTTCCACTGGGTCTTATACCAGTGTATAATGGTAATACACAAAAGGTTTCTTTAGCTTATCTTTTGGGCTCAGGGATTTCAATCTTATCGTGGTGATGTGATGAACGTCTCAAATAATAGTTAAACTTGATCTTTTATGATTCACGGAAATCTATTCCTTAAAGTCTTCCAAAAGTGACCTCAATTAATCTATCTATCCTCCTCAACCTTTTGCAAAAAGAACCCAAACCAAAAATGTTTAAACGGTTTTCTCCTTTCCCCAACATTTTGATGTGATATTTGATGCAGGGGCTGCAATTTAAAAAAGCTTCGGTACAGGACCAAATGCCAGATAGTTTAATCACATGCATGTACTCGCTCAATCATGATTACAGTGTTGAGCGATTAGCAACATAATGAATAGAGTGCTAGCTTATATACCGGAGATCAGCAAACCTCTGCTTGGAAGAAAGATGACTTTAGTAGCTGGCATGGATTGAAAGAATATTCAATTGCTGTGTTAATCATCGTTTATTGCTTGATATTGTTGTTGCTTTATTTGCATATTTTCAGTTCTTTTTCTTTTTCAGTTTGTTCATAAGTTTAGCTCCCTTAATTAGTTCATACTTAACAGAGACAGCTCTGCTCAATAATAACTCGTTTCGATTTCTTGTTAGTGTGATTCTAATAAATAAAGCTTCGTGTAGCACATAGCTAGCTATCAAATGTCTTCATTCATTTTCAAATATATTGCCAATAGGGTACTTAAGGATAATCAATGGAATAGATTAGGAGTTGAAGATCCCTTTTATGAATATCTTCCAGTAGATAGTTATGGAAAGAAAACCAAAAAAGTTAAAAGAAGAACACCAGATGGATTATCAAAGAATGATATTTCAGTATTAGACAAAGTTAGAGTTAAATCTTATCGTTATGACATGTGGTTTAATTTATTTGGAGTTAAGTTTGGATGGGCAAATATTGTGGGAATTGTCCCTGTTGCAGGTCTAATTGTTGCTACTTATTGGTCTTTATCAATTCTATTTGTTGCAAGAACTTTGGATGATGGATTGCCTTTGGATCTTTCCTTATTATTTTTAGTAAATATTGTCATTGATTTCGGTTTAGGATTAATTCCATTTGTTGGAGATTTAATTGAAATTGGTTATAAAGCAAACCTGAGGAATTTTCTTTTATTAGAAAACCATTTGACTAGAGTTGGACAAAAGAACTTAGGACTAATTGAACCAAATGAAGTTCGTTCTAATTTTATAAACAATAAAATTCAACCAGTACTTGAAGATAAGATTCTTTCCGGAGCGATGAAAGCTGGAGAGAATCTTAAACATTTTGTACATGATCAATATAATTCATTGAATCTGAAGAATAAGAAAGTGATTTCTCCAGGTTTTGCAACATCTTCAAGTGCTACAACTCTGACATCTTCCGAAACTGCATTCAATAAATGAGGACAAGAAAAATTAAAGGAAAGGAAAGAGAGAAGAGGAAAGCTTGGAACTAAAAAGAAGAGTACTTTTTTTGTGGTGTACGATTTACCAATCTATGGAAGTGCTTTTACTATTTTGAATTATTGCAACAATTGGACGAGACATATGGAACCGATGGGAAGTAGTCTCAGTCCATCTTTCCCACTCCTTCATTGAGAAAAAGAAACAGGGAAAAATCAGTTATATATATATATATATAAGGACCAGTAATTGATTTCTCTATTTCATAGTACTTTTTTTTGTTGGTATTGTATTGGCGTAGTTCGTCTTGAAGTCTCGTTGTTTGCAACTCAGCAGCCGCGATCTTGCAAGAAAATAACGTTCTGGTAAGTGTGACTACCATTGTGAGCACTTCCTCTCTCCAATTCTCATTTTTATTTTGCAAAGGCATAGCCGCTAAACCTATAAATAACAGATTGATCTATGATCGTGATCGATTTACATTGGAGAAAATTTTTGAAAATTTGTTCCTCTGGGTACCTTATCTAACGTATATACGATATTAACCCTAAAACTCAATTTCACTTTGATTATTCTGTTACATACTCTGTATTGAAATAGTGTTTGATCTTCTTACGTTAGGAAAGTAAAAGGCTGGAGAAGAAATGGTACAAGATTTGAATCAACTAGATAGCCCGATATCTGCTCCTGTCGATGTAGACACTTTGAAAATGGAATCAATTGCTTTAGATTCCCTATCTACAATAAAAGATAACGATGCTGAACACTATGAATTGTTAATTGATACTAATGACAATGAGTCGTTGAGGTCCACTGATGCAATTTTGGAGACTGATAAAGAAGATTTAAATAATATGAATCATCGAGAATTGGATGAAAGTAAAATAGAATCTATAAATGATCCCAATATACTAAATGAAGATGGTCTAACTGCTGAACAAGCAACAAATCCTGATTTACATTATTATATGATTGGCTGTCAAAGAGGAGATCTACAACTGATTAAAAAATTTATTACTGAATTGAAAGTAAAATCTCTGGATACATTTTCTGATGGAATATCAGGATTACATTGGGCAGCAATTAATAATAAATTAGCGGTTGTCAAATATTTATGTGAAAATGAAATATCGAAATCAGATCCCAATCTTAAAGGAGGTGACTTGAGCGCTACTCCATTACATTGGGCTTGTAGTAATGGATTAACTGATATAGTTGCATATTTGATTTCTAATACTGAAGCAGATCCATCACTTAAAGATTCACAACATTATAATTGTTTACATTTGGCAACCCATTCATCAAATTTAATGTTAGTAATATATTTAGTATTAAAATGTTGTGTTAATCCAGCATCAACAAAGAAATTATATATTGATGAACCAGATAGTAATAATCGTACAAGTTTACATTGGGCAGCATATCAAGGAGACATCTTTTCAGTTAATACATTAATCAAATTTGGTGCTGATGTTACCAAAATTGATAATACATTATTCATTCCATTACATTGGGCATTTATGAGAGGAAGCAAATCAGTTCTCAAAAGTTTAACTAAAGCAGGTTCTGATATTTTTATTAAAAATGATAAAGGAATTGATTCATTTGGAATTGCTAAAGATATGAAATGTTACAGTACTTGGATCCAAGTATTAAAAGAATGTGGAAGAACTTCGAAAAATAACTGGATCCATAAACCAAGCATTATAGACGAAAAAACTGCTAAGTTGATAACTTTTTTTGTTCCATACATTACATTACCGTTAGCATTAAATATTTGTTCATTCAATAACGGTTATGCAATTCCAAAGCTTTTCTTGGCCATTATAACTTTTATTGGTTCAATTTGGCTATTAATCAAATTAATTTTACCAACCTATATTCATGAAAGTAAAGCCTTAACCAAGTCTCCATTTTTAGCCGGGTTGTTTTCAAGTTCTGCCTTTTGGTGTGTTATAATATGGTTGTATAACATGATACCAGTAACAATTTTTAGTAATTTCTTTGGAAATATGATTCTTTTAATATCTATTGGAATATTTACAATGACATTTTTCAAAGCAATGTTTATAAATCCAGGATTTGTCCCAACTCCAAGTGATAATAAAGTAATATTAGAACAAGTGGAACAATTAATTAAGATTGGAAAATATGATACTACAAATTTTTGTATTGAAACTTATGTTCGTAAACCATTGAGATCAAGATATAGTAAATCAAGTGATGAACTTGTGGCAAGATTTGATCATTATTGTCCTTGGGTTTATAATGACATTGGAGTTAGAAATCATAAGTTATTCTTAATATTTGTTTATTCCCTTAATATTGCTTTAATCTATTGGATGTATTTATCATTAAGATTCTTCCACAAGTATGAAGGAGGTTTAAATAGTGGATATGATAGCGATAATGATGATCAGAAGTGTTATTTATTGTCAGAAAATCTATGCATTGGATATGAATATAACAATTTCCACTTCAATTTATTAGTGTGGTGTTTTCTTCAATTCATTTGGGTGATATTTTTGGATATTACTCAAACTTTCCAAATTTTTAAAGGTATTACAACTTGGGAATTTGCAGTTCTTACAAGAAATTCAGAAGGAAATGGACATAAACATGGTAATGATGGTTTCGTAACTTGTATGAAAATGATTGGTTTAGATCAATTCGTTACTACGGTCAAATTGTTCTTCCAATCGTTATTCATTTCTGTTGAGAACCATACCCAATATAATCCTTTAGATGAATTTGATATTCCTACAGACTATGGATGGAAAACTAATTGGCTTGATTTTTGGTTTCTTGGTGAATATAAATGGAGAAACTTATTCTATTTGCCAATAGAAGGTGAAAATAATTTGAATGGTAAGGTTGTGGATTATTATAAATTGTATGAATATCCTCCAAAATCTCCTTCAATTACGGTATAGAACAGAAAAGAATAAAATTAAAAGGAAATAATTGAAAATCGAATCTACTGTAGACAGAAAGTTGAGATGACTAGATGACTAGATGAGATGACTTCGTTTGATTATCACATTAGTTTTGTATCTTAGTGATAGGCACCATGAGTGACAGTGAATGTCTTACCAACTAAAGTTAATAGCCAGCACCAACGTAACTTACAAGAAAACTTCAAATAAAGATGAACGACACTCTACAATTGATTCTACAGTTATAATTCTTTTGTCTTTCGTTTATTCCTATTTCGATTACGTCGACGTCGCAACTGGAAAATTGACTACAGCTACTCAATGTGAACTTTCTAATCTTCATCAAGACAAAAATTAAAAAATTCATTTGAAGTAACTTGTCAGACAGCCACTTATACCCACCCCAATCTGCCACAACCGAAGAAGTAGACAAAAAAGGGTAAAGATCATCGCTCCTTTTAAAAACATCATCTCCCGAAGAAGGTTCTGTTTCATGAAAAAGGCAAACAAAAATAGATGACCAGACCGCTAAGGATCACAGACAAGCTAAAAAGGGTTCTCACTTTGAGGGTATAAGGGTATCATCTCATCAACCAAGTTGGATTCAGTGGCTCTTTAGAAGAGTCAAAGAGGGACGTAAACTATAGAAATGATCCTATGAAGTACGTCGACAAAGAAAAAAATAGAAAACCATAAGAATGTGAGATCTATTAGGCCTTTATATAGTGAAATAAATGGTTTCGAGCCCATTATCTCATCGGGAATTTTTTTTTTAGGGCTCGAGCTTGACCGGGTAACGTCTTGTGACAAAAATAAGCTGAACGGTGCGACTGCATGTAGATCGTCAGGTTAGGGTTGTATTGGGATCATGAATAGTTGGCGCTGATGGATTATGGATGATGGAGAGGTTGATCTAGAGTAGTTTATAAGTAACTCACAATACATATAATCTTAAAAAGAATACCTGGTTGCTTGTAAGGAAAAGAATTGACCAATTGGAATTTTTTTCAACAATTTTAAGCAGTGTTATTAGGATCTGCTACAGGTTGCCAATTAATTTTTCAATTTTGCATCCATTCATTACAATTATATATTTGCAACAAACAACAAAAAAAAAAAAAGAAAAAGGAGTGTACCGTTTGAAAAGGTGACAAACTGAAAGAGAAAAAACTTATATTACCTGCACTAATGATGTTCTCTCTTCTTCATTCTTAGTAGAAATACTAACATATCTCTAGTTAAGTGTACTCACATCTATTCTCCCCATAGAAATCTAAATCCTGCATATAGCAGTTTGCTATCTGAATAATTTCTATGTTAAGATTATTCTCTGGTTCCAAGCTTCATCTGTAAACATCTCCTAAACTCAAGACTTGTTGATGTTTAAAATAAAAGATGGTTATTATTCAGACATTGCGTGTCCTTCATATTCAATAGATGCTGAATGTCGTGTTCTAAACTGTATATTCGACCATCCAAAAAGGAAACATCAATTGGAAGACGTAATAGATACTGATCATGCTAATAAAAAAGCGACCCACGCTGCTACCAATGATATAACTCTTCTATTGCCTAAGGCAGTACCAAATCTGACAATTTCTCGAAGTGAAAGAACAATTGCTGCTAGAAAGATTGCTAACCAACTAATAGAAGAGAACGAATTATCACAAACTAAGCATGAAGCTCCAAATAAAGAAGCCATTGGAATCGAATACAACATTTGTACGTCTAGTAACTCCATAGAGGAATATAATATAAATGTATCAGAATTTCTTTCAGCTGGTAAGAAAGAAGTAAAAGATCCTCGATTCATACTCCCCAAAGAAATTTCGAATGGGGCGGCACCTGCAACAATCCAGATGAGAAAAAAATTCATTCAACTGATTGTAGATGTTTATAAGCAAATATCACCCCATTTTAAGACTCCCATAACCAAAGCATGCGAAGATGAGTATAAGATAGCAATATCTTCAACGGGTAATACTTATCAGCAAACCATTAAGAGGTTCATATACGATCTTAAACGTCGACCTGAACAACACGAACAGCAAACTTTACTGGAAGATCAACAACAATTAAATGAAAAGGAACTTATTTCTAAACTTGAAACTCAAATAATTTCTAAACAAAAATTAAAGGATTTTGGATACATTGTGGAAGTTCCTATACCAGAAGCTCCAAATACTGTCCGTACTTGTAAAAGGTGTGGAACTGAATTTAATCTTGCTGATCAAATGTTGCCAACAAAATGTTTATATCATTCTGGAAGAAATAGGAAACAAACTAAATTGGTGAGGATATGGGATTGCTGTGGAGGATTAGTCGGTGATAGTGATCCTTGCAGTAGTTGTAAACATCATGTGTTTCACTGGTCGAACCCTGAAGAAATGCAAGCAGCTATCCCATTTACTCATACTGATAATCTTGCAAAGAGTCCAAATGCTTTCAAAGCCTTGGGAGTTGATTGTGAAATGGGATATACTACCATGGGTTTTGAACTTTTAAGAACCACAATTATTGATTTTATTAGTGGAGAAGAAGTTTTAGACATTTTAGTCAAGCCCTCAGGAACGGTGATTGATTTAAACACCAAATGGTCTGGTGTGGCAGAAATTAAAGAAGAAGCTGTCACCTTTAATGATCATCTTGCATTGCTCAATGAAGTAATGGACCGAAATACAATCCTTATAGGCCATGGATTAGAAAATGATTTGAATACCATGAGATTAATTCATGATCGAGTGGTTGATACTGCAATTCTATATCCAAAATATAAAACATCTCCTCAAATGAGATATTCATTGAAATATTTGTGTTTTACTTATCTTGGTAGAACTATTCAGACAGGGGAACATGATAGTGGAGAAGATGCCTTGGCTGCAATTGACGTTGTGAAATATTTCCTAAATAAAATTAAAAATTAGCCAGTAATACATTGCAGTTTCTCCTTTCAAATTAGAGGATCTTCCTGGTTTCACAAGTCCATAATTCGATAATGTGGATGTGACACTTCGGCATTAGTTCTTTGACAAGTAGATGTTCTTTCGTGATTACAATGGAAAGTTCCATTGATAGGAATATCGATTAATTCTTGAATTGTGAATGAACCATCGTACTCAGGATCGGGGCTTTTAAAACCACATGATGGAGATAATTTGACGCTCTTTTCTAAAGTTACCTCCAACTGTACTAGGTTAAGCTTCACTTGAGCTATTTCAAAATAAGGCTAAATCATAATTGAGATTCTCAAAATCGTAGAAAGAGAAATGTAAATTGGGAAACTTTTCAATTTTGTCAATAATTATTCGTTCAATTTCAGAATTAACAGGGGATGCATTAATCTCATTGATCTTTAAATGAATTTGTGAAGTTGGTTTTAAGATTGCTAAGTACTGTGGGTTGATGTTCAACCTACACTCTGAGGCTTCTCTATCAGACTTTGTAAGACGAAGATCCTTAACATGATATGTGATTGAAGAACCTTGAATACATTCACGAGAAGCAGTATATGTAGCGGAAGGAGTTAAAGAATCAAAGATAGCTGATAACTCCAGAAGGATTATTGAGTCATGGTGTGACTTTGTAGAAAGTTGAAGTATTTTAAAGTTTTTCAACGATGTTCTAAAGGAATCCTTAGCCAAAGTTTGATGGAATAAGAGAGCTAAAAGGGCCCATTGTAGAACTTGACAAAACATTAGAGAACTGAGAAACTATCACCTAACCCACTAACAAATTATATTAACGATATAAAAAAAAATCGTATAAGTCATACATTCATAAGCATATTGCATTCCATATTATTCCTAGTTAGTAGAGTGATTGTGTCTTTGGAGAGGAAACCACAAACAAAAGGATTGGCTAATGAGTTAGTTGTACCATGTTGAAGAGATGTGTGCCAAGACAAGTGATTTCTTGAAAACCACTAGCTTAAGCGTCCAACCCTCCAACAATTTAACAAACAACTTACTAGAACTATTACGGAGATCTTATTAAAAGGTTGCAACTTCGGATTTGTTTTTAATATCTTTCTATGTCAGAATGCAGAGTTCTGAAAACGAGCTCAACGTAGAGAAAGAGAATCTATTACATTAAATTACAGCCAACAATGGCAGGAAAATAGGCAGCCACGTATCATTACCATTACAGTCTTCTATGCTGTCAGTTTAACTTCTAAAAGACCATTTTTAAACATTATCTTACAAACTTTTTATGGGTGCAAACTCTCCATCCCACCACCACTGCTCTTGTTCTTTGCAACATTGAAAAGATCAGCAATAATTTCCTGCATACGACCAAAGGTTTCTGATTGTTTGGTGTTTTGATTTCTGATAAAACGCGAATCGCGTGCTCCTGGAACACTTTTGTATAAACCTTTCCTTGTTACAAATGTATGAATTGTATATCTTTCTGGTTGTCTTTCTTTCAATATAAGGAGACTTTTGAAGTAACTGTGACGGGTATATAGGAATATTTTTCCATCAATCGTAACTTGTAGCATCACTTCTGATATGACCATTACTCCGGTTCGGAAAAAGACTGTCAAGTCTACCAGCAATGGTAAAATGAAACAGATGTCGCTCATGTCGTTCTTCAAACCCCAATCTTCACCGTTGAAATCAGAAGATGACAATGAACTAAACACTTCCAATATTCAATCTACACCGTTGACTTCGGATTCTGATGTTACAGCTTCCACTCAAAAGACAATTGTTGCATCTTCTCCTTTAAAGCATGTACAAGGCAGAGATAATCCTCAAACAGTAGATGATAGGTTAGACAGTGGTATGCCAGCTTCCAATCTCACTTCATCTCCGGTTGGAAAAGCTTTGAAGATTGATTTCAGGGAAGAGCCAAAGGTGAAGGAAACAATTTTGAACAAGCTTACAGCTACTCAAGATATCGATCCTTTGCCGTCGTTATCAACTTCTCACAACAAACGTAGAAGTGCTTCCAAACCTGTCAGATACACAGAGTCCGATTCTGATAATGATCTTCCGTCTGCATGTTCCAGAAAGAGAAGAAAAATTGTAGATAGTGATGATGAAGATGATGAAGAGGAATTCAAACTCGAGGATGAACAAGGAGATGAAGATGATGATATGAGTGATTTCATCGTAGAAGATAATGCAGAGGATGACGCGTCAGATATCGATCATGAAGATGAAGTGATAACAACATCATCAAAGAAATCAAAGAAATCTAGCCCTAAATCCACCTCAAGGTCTAAATCTGGGTCAAGATCTCCAGTTTCTACTACTTTATCCAACTCCAATTCGGTTCCAAATTCTTCGTTAGGCAAGAAGTTCAACGCAAATTCATCATACGTAACAACTACTCCAACCAAAAAGAATACCAGTGTACATCTCTTGAATTCTTCTGCTTCGAAAAGCAATTTCAGCAAAGAAAATGAAGAAAGGTATCAATGGTTAGTAAATATTAAGGATGGCCAAAAGAGATCAAGTAATGACCCAGATTATGATCCCAGAACTTTATACGTTCCCCAATCTGCTTGGAGTAAGTTCACTTCATTTGAAAAACAATACTGGGAGATTAAAAGTAAAATGTGGGACACGGTTGTCTTTTTCAAGAAGGGTAAATTCTACGAATTGTACGAAAATGATGCTATTATTGCAAACTCAGAGTTTGATTTAAAGATTGCTGGTGGAGGTAGGGCAAATATGAAATTGGCAGGAATTCCTGAAATGTCCTTCGAATATTGGGCCAAACAGTTTGTTAGCCATGGCTACAAAGTAGCCAAAGTAGATCAAAAGGAAACTCATTTAGCAAAGGAAATGAGAAGTGGTAATAGTACTGCAAAAGAAGAAAAAATCATAAAGAGAGAATTAACTAGTGTATTAACTGGAGGTACCTTAACTGATCTCAATATGATTAGTGGAGACATGTCCATTTATTGTTTAAGTATTAAGCAACAAGACAAAACATTTGGAATTGCGTTTGTTGATACTTCAACTTCCGAAGTTCAGTTGATTGAAATTAAAGAAGAAGATGATGACGATGAGTGTACTAAATTAAATACAATCATCACTCAATTAAAGCCTAAGGAAATAATTTCTGAAAAGAATAACTTGAGTTCAATTCCATTGAAGATCCTTAAACATAATTCAAATAATTCAGGAATTATTTGGAACAACTTAAATCCAATTACTGAGTTTTGGGATTATGATGCTACTTTAGAAAACCTTGTTAAAAGTAGATACTACGAGGCTGAGGATTTAGACGACTATTCCAATTTTCCTTCTACTTTAGTAGAATTTAAAGACCAGCATAGAATTGCATTTCAAGCGTTTGGAGGATTGCTTTACTATTTAAAAGGATTGAAGTTGGATTCAAGCATTATGACGATGGGTAATATTTGTAAGTATGATGAATTGAATAGTAGCAACAGGAAAGGAACTAATTTGATATTAGACGGAATTACTTTGACCAACCTTGAGATATTAAATAATACTTATGATGGTTCTGATAAGGGAACTTTATTTAAATTATTGAATCGTTCAATCACTCCTTTTGGTAAACGACAATTGAAGCACTGGATTTTATATCCTTTATTTGACACTAAAGAGATTAATTCCAGATATGACTCAGTTGAATACCTTATGAATAATGGAGAATTTAGAGAAATTTTGGAGCAAGGTCTTCTGGATTTGCCAGACCTAGAAAGATTGATAGCAAGAGTTCATGGGAAATCTCTCAGATTCAAAGATTTTGTCAAGGTTATTGAAGGGTTTGATAAAATTAATCGTTTGATAAATATTTTAAAGTCTTACAACATTAGGCAATCAAGAGGTGGAATACTTGCAGATTATTTGGAATCCTTCCCAAAAGAATTAGAATCATGTATTTCTGAATGGGAAGATTCCTTTGACAAAGATGAAGCACTAAATGACGTAGTAATTTCTGAAACAGGAGTTGATTCAGAATTTGATAATTCTCAAGAGAAGATTCGTAAAATTGAATTAGAATTAGAGGAATATTTGAAATTGTATAAGAAGCAATATAAATCCCAAGAAATTTGTTTTAGGGATTCTGGTAAAGAAATATTCTTAATAGAACTTCCAAATAAGATAAAGAATATTCCTAAAGACTGGCAACAAATGGGATCCACTTCGAAAGTGAAAAGATTTTGGTCGCCAGAAGTTAAGAAATTGAGTAGACAACTACTTGAACAAAGAGAATTACATAAGATGCTATGTGAAACTTTACGATTCAGAATGTATGAAAGGTTTGATATTCATTATAAGATTTGGTTAAATACAATTAAAACCCTTGCTAATATTGATTGTATAATAGCTTTGACCAAGACTTCAGAATCAATTGGATATCCATCTTGCAGACCAGAATTTATTGAAGGATCACATAGCCAAGGAGAGATTTCTTTTAAACAATTAAGACATCCATGTTTTATTGGAAATAGTTCAAAAGTTGGAGGAGGAATTGGAGGAGACTTTATTCCAAACGACATAGTTTTAGGAGGGAAAGAACAGTCAAACATTGGATTATTAACTGGAGCAAATGCTGCTGGTAAGTCAACATTGATGAGAACCACAGCATTAGCGGTAATATTAAGTCAAATCGGATGTTATGTACCAGCAGAACTGGCCAAATTAACTCCAATCGATAGAATTATGACCAGATTAGGAGCAAATGATAATATAATGCAAGGTAAATCGACATTTTTTGTTGAATTATCAGAAACAAAGAGAATTCTTGAGAATGCAACCCCAAATTCTTTAGTAATACTTGATGAACTTGGACGAGGAGGATCTTCATCTGATGGATATGCTATAGCGGAATCGGTTTTATATCATCTAGCGACTCATATTCAATCACTTGGATTTTTTGCTACCCATTATGGAACTTTGGGGTTATCATTTAAAACCCATCCAAACATCAAACCATTAAGAATGGCAATTTTGATTGACCAAAATTCAAGAAATATTACATTTTTATATAAATTGGAGTCTGGAGCAGCATTAGGATCATTTGGTATGAATGTTGCATCCATGTGTGGAATATCCGAACAAATAGTATCAAATGCAGAAATAGCTGCAAAAGAATATGAACATACTTCTAGATTAAAGAAATTAACTGAAAAAATGTTGCACAACGATGAAAAATCGATGAATCTTAGTCTTGGATTACAGAGTGATTTCTGTTGGATAACCAATGATTATGACGGATTGACGAAGACAGCTATGGAGTATGATGAACATATTAAGAATAATTCCCTTAATAGCATTTTTAAGATGATCGAGCTACTTTAGATCTTAGAATATGGGAATTGAGAGGAGAGAGAGAGGGAGGGAGAGGGAGGGAGCGTCTACTGTCTGTGATCAATAGTCTGTGATCCATAGTCTATGATCCATAGTCTATGATCCACAGAGCATGTTCCAATTCCGCACCTATCCAGCTAATGCAATCTTTGAGAAATCATAAGTTCGCGACCAGGTGAAGGAGGCAACTACTCATATAAATCACCTCATTTGACCAATTCTCAATATAAATGGTACACCTTTTTCCATTCTTCTTCCTTAAGTAGATATATAAATATAAATAATACTAGACTACATATTCCTCTCTGAGCATCTAGCTACCAATAATAATACAAGTCAACATGCTGATAATCTCTTTATTTAGATTGAACACTCCAGCTCCTTATCATGTAACCATCTATTCATTGATATTTGGGGCTACAACCTTCCATTCATTTGTTGTCTCTCCAATTGCCTTTAAACATTTGAAAAGACAAGACTTTGGTAATTTGCAAAATCATATCTTTCCTGGTTATTTTATTGCTCAGACCGTTGGTCCAATTATCTTGGGCTTAACTTCTCCATTCAAGTTATGTCCATTTGGTATCGGTCTCTTGGCAGCTTCTGCAATTGCTGGAGGACTTAATTATTTTGTAATGTTGCCATGGTGTCAGAATATCAAAGAGAAGAGGGTTAAAGTTGAGAAGGAATTAGGAGATGCCGAACCAAATGAAGAATTAAAAGAATTGAATAAACAATTTGGTATTGCTCATGGATTATCAACAATTACTAATTTGATTTCAATTGCAACTTTGGGAGTGTACGGTCTCTACTTAACCAGAGGTTTAGTCAATCTTAAGTAAAGGATTAGGTAGTTGATGTAACTGTGCTCAGTTTGCTACTCAGGTACTTTAATGACCAAGCGAGTGCGACACATAACGTGAAGCTGGGGATCCTTCTGTATATATGTCCAATGTACTTCAATGTATACTTGGAGAATTTTTTTAAAATGAATACTATGATGAATTATTAGAGAGTTTACAAAGATGCCGGAAAACTAGAACACTATATGTATCTGTATATTGATATCCCCAGCTCTAGTTGGAGTGTACGAGCCATCTCTTCTCTCTTTTCTGTCCTACCAGAACTGACTACTCAGTAGTTGTTAAGGTCAGTCATTAGTTGCTAACGTCGGTCACAGGCTGCTTCTACCTGTTATCGCTTGATATTCTGTTGCTATGATACACTTATTAGCTATTTGAACGTTTCTACCGTATTTCATTCACTGATTCATTCAGTCTTCTTGTGGCTCCCTTCTTCTTCTTCTTCTTCCCTTATCTCTTCAATATATACAATTGGATATACATAGATAATAATCACTATGAGACAAAACACAATATCTACGAAAAGGAGACCAAAATGAAAAGCAAGCTTCTCTTTGACCATATAAGGATCTCTAATAAGTTCCCTCATGACCAAAGCATAATGAAAGAGTAACCATAACACGATAATAAAGCATATCACCATGAATATAGCATCGTGTTTCATCTTATTATCATCTTTCAGGAGAGGTTTCTTCTTTGATTTCTCTATTGAATCAGCAGCTGGTACGTTGTCATCGTTGGTATCGAGAGTCTTCAGACGGCTAACTAACTCAGCAGTATTTGTTGAGTCACTCATGCTATAAATATAGAAGCTTGATACTTTTTATGATGAGCTTTAGGTTCTTTCTTTCAGAATTGGTGCTAATAATTTTTCACTCGACGGACTCGCAGAGATCCCTTCCCCACCAAACTTTGCCAAGATACTTTCACCATCTCTCACGTCTAACTATCCACCCACGAGGTGAGAGTATAATTGCACATTCACCATGAGGTAGCGAAGCCTAGAGGACTAGCTTCTTTGTCGTAGAACCCTCTACAAACAATCTCTCTCTCTCTCTCTCTCTCCCAGAATCTCAGAAGTACAGGAATCATTTTTGCCTTGAGATCTCACAGACCTCACAGACCTCACTGATCAGTGGCTCAGTAGCTCAGTAGCTCAGTGGCAAGTAGCCAGTAGCCTACAACCTACTTTCCCCATACTACACTTCCCAAAATTCATAACATCATTATAAGAATATTACTATATAACAAAATAAATAGAATAAATAGAATAAATAAATAGGAAATCAATTGAAGCTGAAGATACATAGTATGGTATACATATGTATGCTCGTGTCGTTAATAAATATTTGTACTGTTTCAGCATTTTTTTTTCATTTTCTTTTTAGTTCTTTCTCTCTTTCTCTTCTCTTTTTTTTTCTTTAATCATTTTGTTATCATCATCGAGTATGAAGTAGAGATCTACTCTAATTTGAAAATCAACTAGGAATTGATGTGATCAACTTTCTGTACCCTAACTTTCGTTGTCTAAATGATTTCTGTATCTCATGAAAGTATTCTTCCTTCATTATCAATCATGAATTTCCTCAATTGTGATAAACTTCCACTAAGCTTCTGGAATATGCAAACTTTAATATTGGCATCATACATATATCCCAATATTAATTCACCAATTTTAAGAATATACAAAGACTTCTCTAAGCTATAATTATTGCTTGAAAATCCATTGTTGCTGTAGAGATATAGATTTGCAAAATCATTTTCAAGTTTCAAATGTTCATACTTTTCTTTCAAAAAAGTTTCAATTTTTCCAAGAATTTTCAAAACCATTTCAAATCGATTATTTAATTCCCTATCAAACTCATTCATCAGTCCACTTTGAAATTCATTGATAATATGATTATCATTACTCTTAAAGTGATTCTTTCGAATCATAAACGTTGAGAATAATGAAAATATTGCAAAGATATGAAATAACATTTGAGAATGAATTGAAGCCTTCAGGTTATCAAATTCATCAAATACTTTCAATTTCATGAATTTTTCAAAATCTGAAGATGTATTATTTAAATCGGTTGTCATATTCAATAAGGATTCATTAACTAAATCATGGAAACTATCAGTACGAATGAAATGTCCTGATTCGTGACCTGTTCTATCAGTCAAATTATCTGATACTGAATCCGTCTTAAACAACACTAGCTTAAGTATGACAATACAACAATCAACAATTTTCAAATAGTCAAAGTCACTGATATTATTCATATTCATCAATAAATTATTGAAATTCTTTGATAATTCATCGTAGTTTCTTAACCAACTCTGTTCTTTAACCAATTTAATATTTACTAACGAAGAAATTTTAGTAAAGTTTGCCAATAACGCATAATCCAATTTTTCAAAATCTTCTTGAACTTTATTGAGTGATTCATAATGATTAACATCAATTCCAATAAATCTGGTCAAATTATCTAATATAGAGAACACATCAACATTTCTCATCTCTTGATATTGTTTGATTTCAAAAATCCCATGAATTATTGATATATATCCAAATAATGACAAATTCTGTAATTTCTCATTCAATTCATGAGTATTTTTTGGGTCCTTGGTATTAAAGTTCTTAGTAATCTGAAGTAAAACATCTCTAAATATGATCTTATTAAGAGAAGATTCCCTGATTAATTGACTAATCGAAGATCCATTATTAATTTGCTTATATTCTTGGAAATGTTGGAAATTTTTAAAATTCCACATATACTCTTCACTTTTATTTGGTGCATCAAGCATTCCCAAATCATTAATACTAAGAGTTAATGGAACATTATACATCATCAACAAGAAATTAGTTAATCGATAAATCATAAACACTATTCTCTTTTGAGATTGAATGTTAATATTATTCTTAAATTTGAGCTCATCATGAACATCGTAAGAAAATAATGACTTAGATGGTGAATTTGATGAAGTTGCATTTAATAAATCATCTCCAGAAGCTCCATCATTTGAAGCATTTTGATTTTGACATTTCAAAAATATTTCATAATCTTCACCATAAATTGAAAACAATATCATTCTATTACTTTTGATTGAAGTCTTCACCAATGAATTCAATGCATTCAATTGTCTTATAACAATATATACATTGTTTTCATTATCAGAAAATAATCCATAAACAACTGATAAAGTTAATGATTGAATAAGCCATAAAGGATTTACCGATTGAGGAGCTTTTTTCTCTCCAGCTTCATTTTCAGTTCCGATATTAACTCCATCACCTGCATTGCCATTTAAACCTGAAGAATCTCCAGTTGATGGATCTACTGCACTCTTCCTACTTTCAAGATAAATATGAATTGTTCTCCTTGACGCTTCATATAAATGTTCAGAATCATTCTTATTGTTAGTCAATAATGCTCCAATAGTTGCAACCAACAATGGTAAACAAACTCTGGCACTTTCATTGCTTAATTCTTCGTTTGAGGTCATATTCATAATTTCAAATTCATTCAATTTCAGTGTATGGATAAATGGGAAATGTGAAAGGAATATAACGACAAAGTTATTCAAATAAAATTCCAATTTTTCATTGGAAGGAATTGATGGTGTCATTATTCCACTTATTGGATATTTACTTAAAGCTCGATTAATCATGTACCTCATATTATTAGTAAACAATTTGTTCTTATTATAATTCCCAGGTCTGAAATGTGAACTACGTGATGAAATTTTCTTCGGAACCTGTATTTGATCTTGAGATGACATTGCATTTTTAATTCCTCCTTCAATGTTCATCAACTGATTTTGGTTTAAGCAGTCTATGGCTTGTTGAGGAGTGGTTGAATTTCTAGGAGAACTTGTTTCTACCCCAGAAGATGATACAGAAGCATTATCACCATAGAAAGAATATCCATTAGGCATAAATTTAGAATTGACATCATATTCATTGCTCAACTCTCCAATATCATTTAGGAAATTTAAATCAAAATTAGGATTACCATGGTAACTTTTGGATTGAGCAAGTTGCAGCAGCTGATGTTGCTGAAATTGCAGTTGTTGACGATGATGTTGTTGGATTGAATGCATTGGATTAGAAATATGATCATCCGCAATATCTTCATCTTCTTGTTTTATGGTACTGAGACCCAAAGGAAGTCTGAAGTTTTCAAATTTGGCTACCCCTGTCATTGTCTCTGGGATATCATAGAATGAATAACCATAATCTCCACTCGAGGTGTGCTCTGGTAAAAGTAAGCTCATGTTTTGTCTCAGTGCCGGATTGGGTTTGTTGATGAGGTTATTGGGAGTTTGTGAATTATGATCAGAATTGATTTGCTCATTAGGTACCATATACAGAAAGCCTAACGATTCAAAATTATTCAAAGAATTAACACTATTGATACTGTCAGATCTTATATGATTATCGATGGGACCAGAAAAAGAGCCATTGTGAGAAACATTTTGAGGAAGTTCATTTAAAGAAAGTGCCGTGATTGAATTCTGTTTACCATTACGAATTGAATTTGCTTGGTGTTGCTGTTGTTGAGCAAGTTGATCACTCATGCCAGGAATAGTTGATAAATTGTTTAACCAGTTGTTATCATCAGCTCCACTGGAAGCTAATAATTGAGGAGTTGAAAATTCTATATTTTCAGTTCCAGGGTAAATGTCATTGAATTCAGATAAACCTATAGCATAATTAGCACCAGATTGAGCAGAAAATGAAGCTCCACGATTTCTTACCAATTTTTTTCTATCGAACATTTGCCTTTGAAGTGAAGCAGTGGGATCTTTTATGGAAGTGCTTCTACTTACTTTTGATTGAGGAGTCGCAGGAAGTTGTTGTTGTTGTTGCTGTTGTTTTTGCAGTCTTTGATTAAACTTCTTTTGGTTGAAAGAATTTAAATTAAACTGAACATCCAAGTTCGAATTTGAAGGAGTGGAAGTACCAGTGCCACGTTTAGAAGGAGAATTTGAGTTGAAACCCCCAGTGTCAGTAGGGGTTGTTTCTTCATCATCTTCCATATCCATATCCAAATCCAATTCATGAGATTGAGAACCTGAACGTTTCATTGATTTTCGACGAAGTCTTGTAATTGCATCAGCACAACCAGCATGAAGTTTCTGAGCATGACGTAAAAGTAAATCTCTTCTGGAGAACTTACGTTGACATACTCCACAACTAAAAGGTTTTTCCTTTGTATGAGATCTTTCATGACGACGAAGATGTTCAAGTCTTGCAAACGCTCGAGTACAAACTTGGCAAACGAACAATCTTGGTTTCCCAGAAGGAGTTGTACCAAAAGCGGTTAGTTCAACGGGGATATTCTTTTGCTTTTTAGAATTTGAATTTTGATTTTCTGGATGATTATTATTTCCATTTGAATTATTTTCATTACGATTATTTCCATTACTTGATGAAGATACCGAAGTATTTGATTTAGTTATAGGATCACTATTAATTCCAAAATCCATATTTGTTTGTAATTTCACTTGAGAGAGCATAGTAAAGTCACTTCCATCCGACTCTTTAAGGAAGATATGATAGTAGTTAGGGGATCAAAAGAAGTGAAAAAAAAAATAATCAAAAATCAATAATCGGTTCAGATTGATAAAAACAAGTTGGAGTTGAATCTGATCACAATAATAAAATAAGAAACGTAAGGAAATGAAGGTGAACGACAGAAGTTAGATACCAAAGTTTTCTGTTGAAGGTGAGTTAGTATGTGACAATGAATGAAAAAGTAGAAGAATCAATCTATGGTTCTTCCTAATGTCAACTATTGGAACAAACAAGTTGGGGGAAGGTTTTGAGGGCAGGGACGATTAGTCAGAAAAGTCAAGATTTTTTTTTTCTTTAAGGAAACAAAACGTAATCAATGTCAATAGTTTTGAAGGTTGATTCTGATTGCAATCAAACAGGGTTTAGGAAATCCAAAAGAAAACAACAACCAATAAACTCTAACTTCCTTGTAATGATACAAAAAAATTCAAATAAAAATTGACTTCGTTTTCTAATAAACGAAAGGAGACCTCTATGGGTACGTGACACAACAATAAATATTTTAAATAAATAATGGAAAGATATCCAATAAATCAAGTACCAACTGGGTCTCTGATAACTAAGTGATAGATTGAATAAAATAATAAGATCGATTCAATATCTTTTCGTTTTTGTTTAAGTTTTGGATTCTAAGGAAAAGAAAATGAAAGATAACTTTTGGATTGAGAACTTCCTCTTAACTTTCACCCCACAATTCAACAAGAATATTTTTAGTTTTTGGTTTTTTTTTTTTTGAACGGCCGACGAGAACGAGAAAGAGAGGGGGGGGAGATTTTGGCACTAAAAGCAGTTGCCAGAACCAAAGAGTGGAAATTAAACTTGATTTATATAGTTTCCCGCTATGACTAGTTTACGTTCCGCAAGTTCCTATCACGATATATGGTTATGCAGTTGATTTAATACTTACTAACGGATAATTTATCCATGCAAATTACTCCGATAATTTGAAGGATAGTAAAATATTTCCCCAGAAAATTCAGAATGAGACGCTGAAAAATAAAAAAAAAAAAATGGCTGGGGGAACTCGAGAGAAAAGTGAAATGGAAAAAAAATTTTGAGAACATTTCAAGATTTTAGGTTGCTAAAGGTTGGAATTTGATGGGTGAACCCGCAAATACAAAGATGTGTGCCATTCATGGAATTAACCTAAAGCATGACTTGGAAGTGTCCGC
>JAKTYG010000012.1:0-98986 GCA_030564725.1 Chernovozyma sophiae-reginae
CTGCTCTCTGCTCTCTGCTCTCTGCTCTCTGCTCTCTGCTCTCTGCTCTCTGCTCACCCCTCACTCCTCACCGCCCCCATTACTCCTACACTACACTCTCAAAACTATAAGCTTATTCACTTCATGCCATTTAAAAATACCTCTAACGATCTAAATAAAAGTTTCGTAAGCAACTGGAGCCAAAGTTTGTGGAACATTACCCTTGGTAGAAACAACAGTGAAACCTCTTGGCTTTGCTGGTTGTCTTTTTAATTGAACTTGTTCACCCTTAGCCTTAGCTTCCTTCTTTAAAGCAGCGTTGGACTTAACTCTGTTTAAAAATTCTTGACGACAAGCAGAATGCTTAACATGTTCAACTCTTAAGTTAACTCTTTTTTCAAGATATCTGTGACCAACAACTTTATTGATAATGACACCGACAGAAGTCTTGGTGACGTTGTAAACGATACCAGTCTTACCGTGGTAGTATTTGTGTGGCATACCCTTTTGGATAGAACCATTGGCCTTGATATCAACAATATCACCAACTTTGTAAATCTTCAAGTAGGTGGATAATGGAATAGCACCATGTTTCTTGAAGTCACGTTGGAAAGCGTAACGAGTACCTGATCTGTAACCACGACTAGAATTTGTTAGTAAATGACATGAAGGAGAGGGAGATGGATTGAGGGGGAGAGAGAGATGACATTGAAACGGAACGGATCCTCAACTAAGAACTTAGAATTGAAGGCCCACCAAAACTGTTCATGATGAAGATATAAGGGGCTTGTAATATGGATGACAAACACTATGAAGTATGAACACTTTGGTAGGTGCGAGGAACAGACTTCGGCATCGATAGAGGAATAGATATGGGACTGTTGAGGGAACGTAGTTGAGAGTCGCCGCGTACTATTGATGAATTTAGGCCACTATACTGGTCTGGTACCAAACTCTGACAAACTTGAGATACAACGGACAATACCACACAAAACATCTGACATAGCATATGACTGACTATCTGACACACTCTGACAATGCTGGACAGACCAAATCAAAGTCTTGCTGGCAATCTCTCTTCCTTTACTTTTCTCAGTCTGCTTGGAAATAATGTTTCCATCCCAAGTTTATCGATGACTTCGTCGCTCTCAGGTTCTTGCACCATTCCATAACATTCTGATCTTCATCTTGTGACAATCTACATCTTTCATTTCCATTCTCTGTATCCAGTGACTCTTACAAAGCTCTAAGTAGTCCGCTTCGTTCGTTCGCGTATTTCAACACTTCAAAGTATCTTTATCATTCAACAGTTCATCCACCAGTCATCTCAAGCTAGATAACACATACGATTTACCCATTTTTGTTTATGTTCTACGATGTAGTATAAGATTATAGGTTAAGTTAAATTGTTAGCTTTGAGTAGTTGGAGAGTGCGAGGAAGTCAAATTTTTCATTAGCTTTTGGCTTTGTGTAAGCCAGGGCTCAGCCCTAAGCAGAGGGTGTGAGTATCTGAATTATAACTATGTGGACTTAAAATGGTTTCACATCTGTATTATCAGGTCCTTGAAGGGATGATTGGTTGAGACTGAAATTCTTGTGGTGATGTTGTTGTATTCGGAGACAATATGTCGTTTTTTTTGTCTACTTCTCTTTCACTTCATGTAAAATACATTCAATTATGGTGTGATCACGTGATTTTATCTAAATGGATTAAGGTGCATGTTCTGCTGAACCTACTTAGATAACCCGATGATCACTTCTTTGTAGTCATGGAGAAGGAGAGTTCTGGAGGTGTATCACTGTTCTATACAGAAAACCAAACGGGTCAAACGTAGTGTGTTATAATGTGTTGTAGTTTTACATGTACCTGGTTGAAGCTGGTGGAAGCGATTGGATTGCTCGCTAAATTGAGTGGCTCTCTTCGCACTTTCTCTCGCTAAACTTAGCGCGATCTTTCACTAAACTAAGTACTTTTTCCCACTAAAGTAATCTCCTTTGCTTCCTAAAAGTAGCGCATCGGGCATCTCATATACTTCGAGGCTAACTCGATCAACTACCACAATCCATCCAAACCTCCATTTTTCACTGAAAAATCTACCAATGTCTACAATAAGTACTAAAATCACTAAACCATCATTAAATTACTATATTACAATCATATTTTATCTTTTTTTTAAGAGAATTATATATATTCAAAGGTAAAGAGAGCACAAGTAAAACTTATAATACCATACAAACAACCTTCAATTTTTCAAATTTTGTTTCTTTTTTATTGTTCTTCTCTTTCGAAGTCAAATTTAAAGATTCAAATAATTTACTCTTCTTCTTCAGCACCTTCTTCACCCTTACCTTGGTTCTTTCTCTTAACTCTACCAGCTCTACCACCACCGTATGGAGAGTTGTTAGCAAAGTCAATGTGTTTTTGAGAATCTAATCTAACAGTGAAAGATGGAATGTTAACAATTTGTTTACCAACAGCAATATGTCTTTGGGTGATTAAGATTCTGGCGTGGTGAATAGATCTGGCTAAACCTAATTTGAAAACTTGAGTTTGTAATCTTCTTTCCAAGAAATCTTCTGGACTTAAAGCTAAAACATAATCTAATTTCATTTTATCATCAGATAAAACACCAACTCTAACTAATCTTCTGATCAAAGCATTACCTTCGAATAATCTCTTTGGATCTTTTTCATCTCTGGTTAAAAGATCACGAGCAGCTCTTCTAATTTTAGATAATTGGAAGTTAATTCTGTAAATTTCTCTCTTGTTCTTTAAACCATATTCACCAGCAAGCTTTAATTCAGCATCTAAACGAGCAGATTCATAAGGTTGCTTTGGGACGGTGTAAGTCTTGGAGTAAGTTCTTGGAGCACCTAAAAAAAATTGTTAGAATGAAATTCATAAAGTTGGGTCCATGCAGGAATTTGCTCATTCTAGTGGAAAGAGTTTGAATATATGGAACGTAAACGGGTAGCTGAATACTTTGATTCTACGAATGGTTAAGAAAGAACACTACATTGAATTGCAAAAAGTTAAGGAGATGCTCAAGGTATGAAACAAGCAAACTCGAAGAAATTGAAAGTTTTTCAAAAGTTCAAAGAACGAATAATTATCGATCGATATCAAGAACTGAAAAGTTAACTAAGAGAGCACTTCACAATGATTATAGAATAATAAACAAAGCTAGTGTCTTTCAGTGACTTTCAAAACTTTCAAAATGCTTCAATGCATTTATTTTCATTACCATGAGACTTATCCTATATCCAACTGAAGTGTCGGGGGTTCAGTTGCAAATAAGCTCCTTAAATTTTTCAATTCAATGTAATGAGGTCCCGAACCTCTGACGGGTCAACGTTTATAAAAATAAACGGACTCAACGTCATCCATAAAACATTATAATACAGATTTCCTGTTTCTTGTTAGATATTAATACATACGAGGCATGATTACTTCTTGTTAGCTTGATAAAGAAAGAAGAAAGTAAAAAAAATTCAAGAAGAAGTGATTGATTTATATTCCTTCCTCCTCTCGCATCGGTTCGAGGTGAAAAAATCTCATTGACGATCGGTACAACATTTACTAATGAAGAGTAATTCTCAATCTTTTACTTGTGACCGTGCAATTATGTGCAGTAACATGCATGCAGGATACAGTTATGGATTGCATGCAGAACCAGAACGTTAGTTTCCTGTATTGGTAATATGCAGGATATTCTCCAGACTCATCCTTACTCGATGGTTTTGGAGGTGAAGCGTTCTAAGGCAATTGCAATGATAGTCTTGTAAAAATTGGTACTTCTTTCTTTTTTTCTTGTAATGAAATTTGTGGCTCTAATATCTGGTGGTAAGGATTCTTTCTATAACATACATCATTGTGTATCTCGTGGTCATGAATTAGTGGCCCTTGGTAACTTGTATCCAGCTGAGCCTGAGCAACATGATGAAATCGATTCATTCATGTTTCAAACTGTAGGACATGATATCATTGAAAATTATTCACAATGTTTAGATATACCTCTATATAGAGAAAAGATTGTTGGTGGTTCTAAAAACCAACAACTAGAATACTCTTTAACTCAAGATGATGAGATTGAAGACTTACATAGATTACTCTCCAAGATAGTTCACTTACATCCAGACATAGAAGGTGTAAGTTGTGGAGCGATTCTATCACATTATCAGAGAACAAGGGTAGAAAATGTCTGTGATCGATTAAATTTAACCTCTTTGACATATTTATGGCAAAGGAATCAACTTGAATTGATGGGAGAGATGTGTGAGAATCATTTGGACGCTCGGATTATGAAAGTTGCAGCCATTGGATTGAATTCATCTCACTTAGGAAAACTGATACAACAATTATATCCTTTACTAATTAAACTTAACCAGCTCTATGACGTTCATATATGTGGAGAAGGTGGCGAATTCGAGACCATTGTATTGGATGCACCATTTTTCAAGAAACGGCTTGAGATAGTTGAACAACACTCGGTGGAACATTCCAGCGATGATGTTTGTTATTTGAAATTAAAAGTGAAGGTTGTATGCAAATCAGAGGAGAAATATGAAGACTTGGAATCGCCTCGATTACTTCAGGAAGAATTCCAAGATATTTACGATGAATTGGAGGTGGGTGAGGTTGGGGATGGGGATGCGAATGGGAATGGGGATGCGAATTTGGATGACGATGTGGATGACGAACTCCGTGGCTCAGAAGGAGCCAATCACCTGCTGATTCACTATAGCATGAATGCTTCACTTGATCCAGTGACCTCGGTATATTCAAACGGTTCCAATTTGTATGTCTCCAATCTTATTGCCCAGCTGGATCTGGTATCTGGTGCGGATTCTACTAATGTTGAAAGACAAATGATATCAATTTTGAGCCAACTTGAAGATATCCTTCAGAAATATCATTCTACTGCCAATGATATGAAGCATGTAACTTTGTTACTTTCAGATATGAATCAATTTTCGAAAATAAACTCCATCTATTCGAAATATTTTGAACTGTTCTATCTTCCTCCGTCACGTATATGTGTTGGTACTGGGTTACCAGGTCAATCGTTGGTTCAATTGTCTTGTGAAGTCATTATTCCCACCTCCAAGTCTGACTCCAGTCCAAAATTAGGCATTCACATTCGTTCACGCTCTTATTGGGCTCCTCACAATATTGGTCCGTATTCACAAAGTAGAATAGAAACCCAAGAGAGATACCTTCTGGCTACTTTATCGGGACAAATCCCATTAGAGCCTTCATCAATGGATTTTCCCCTTGATCAGAATCCAATTTTGAATTCTGTTTTATCGTTACAGCATTTGCATAGAGTGGCAGAATTGGTCAACGTACAAAATTTAACATCAATTATTTGTTTTGTGACATCTGAATCCTTAGTGAAAATTGCAAGTTTAGTATGGCAGAAGTACGTTGGCGGTGCTACAATTAGCATTGATGTTGGTTCTCTTATGATAGTGAAAGTCAATCAATTACCAAGGGATGCAACTATAGAATGGGGAGGTTATTCTACTTCCAATGTGACAGGGATGTACTACGATGACGATGAAGATGATGAGATTATAAGGAACGAAACTTTAAGTCAAGCGGTTGTAAATGGAACGATCCAGAACCCTGAGATGAACATTAAACAATGTCAAAGTGTTGGTAAAGGTCAATTATTTAACAGCACATTCTTCAGCAACGATTCAGATGCCTGTAGAAAGTTTCTAGACGATGCTAATGGTAAAGTTCAACTTTATACCAGATTGACCAACTATCAGAAAGTGCAACAAAGTCGTACAACAAGTGCAACAAGTACAACAACAAGCATAGAATACACTCCCGTAGATAGAGTTTGGGATAACGAAGGTAAAGAATATCAATTTGGGATCATATGGAAATATTATCCACAGATTTTCAACGAATGAGCTGAACCACTTTACGTGCTTCGATCGATTCACCATCGAAATCTGTCAACTGTTCAACTACATCTTGGTATACTTCACACCTAAAAATACATATATTCAGTTCTATTCAAATTTCAGAACTTGGGCCATGATAAATCAAGTTATCAGGAACAGAGATCCCTCGAGCTTTGCATTGATCAATCAATATTTGATTCTCTTTCTTCAACTTATCGATGTAATCAGCAGATTTTCTCAAGATATTTAATTCAGATCGATTTTCCAGAGAATTCAATGTAGGCGTTAAAGATACTATTTTATCAAATTCAGAACGAATATTTTCTCTTCTTCTTTGCTCAGACGCAATGTGATGTGCCTATTCAAAGTAGCAAGTTAGTAATTTGTAGGTAAAGATGTGAGAGCAACTAAACTACAGAGTGAAAGAAAACCACAAACCTTTTTCTCTTCGGACGTGAGCCATCCCTTAGACAGTTTGGACGATAACTGGTTGTCAGAAGAATCGGAATCTTCCGTCATATTCTAATGGATATTAACAAGAACAAGACCATAGAGTTGAAGAAACAGAAGGAAACTTGATTTATGGGTTTAAGTTGGTATCCCATATCGGTCTTGTGTGCAGGTGGATTGTGCGGGGTGGTGGATTTATTTCTTAGTTAAGGAATTTTGCCACAGGCGCAAGGCAAAGAAAAAAAAGGTAAAAAAGAGAACCCACGCCGGGAGTCGAACCCGGAATCTTTTGATTAGAAGTCAAACGCGTTAACCATTACGCTACGCAGGCAATTGGCGGAAAGCTTAAACGGCCCAAATATATATTATAAAACACTTCTAGGTTTTTCATTTCTTCTGTGCAGCTTATTGTGCTGCAAATCTTTGGCCAACACTAACTCGTTTGCATAGAGTAAAACTGAGCTTTGGGTGTTTTTCTTACCTAAGTGAGCTCTAAATAACTGTTGTTATATTAAGATATCTAGCACTACTTCCTATGTTTTACGCACTAGCTACACAATTTATAATCTTTGATGAGAATTTTGCAATTTGTGAGTAAATTGAAATAAAATGTCGGAACATCTTGTGTTGATGAAATTTGCAACCTAACATTTGTGATTTCATCTTGACCATCAGATCAATTCGGATACATCCCCCCATGACCTCTGTCACCGAATGCTTGGAGCTGGGATACATGTTTCTTATTTTACAAAAACGTTTATTTTATTATAATAACAAATTCGTTCCTATGATGTCCGGATGACTTTTGAGATTCTACCAGAGCAGCTGGTGCTGTTGGAGGTGCTGGTGCTATCAGCGTTGCCAACTGTTAGTGCTGCTAGTAGAGAGATTTTCTTTCTGTTTTTTTTTGTTTGTTTGTCCTTTACTTGCTTTGTCTTATGGCTTATGTAAACGTGACTCCCCATATCAATGGAAGGAGTACCGAATAGCCGATCCGTATACTTGTCCCTTGTGTAACACAACCAGTTCCTTCCATGCATCATTATTAACAGCATCAATGAATCTTGCAGGTTCAAGTGCAAATCCACTTCTGGGACCATATTTACCCCCTGGTGTTTGAATATAATCACCAGTGTACAATTGGAACGATGGCTCAGTTGATTCAAATGTTAATGTGATTCCAGTATCTGAATGTGTAGCCTCCGCTATTTTTTTCAAAGGTCCTGACCTGGTATCAAGTTTCAAAGGCCCCTCTCCTTCAACAATGAAACAGGTATCAATTACGGTATCCAACGAGTTGACAGATGTTTCAATGATATTCCCGGTTGGTAAATTATTTGAATGAACTTCTAGAGCCTTAGTGGACAACAATTTGATCTTGGTTCCATCAATGGTATTACCATTGCTGATATTCCAATAGGAATGATTAGTAAGGTTCACTGGAGTTTGATCTGCTATCGAAAAATCCAAAACTTTTGCTTCGAGCTCCAAATATACTGATCCATCCTTAATGATGTATTTGACATTGATTTGTAAAGTACCAGGAAAACCATTATTTCCTTCCTTATCAATAAGAATAAATTGCAAAGTTATTTCAGAATCTTGCTTTTTAACAATTGGACCCAAGAAGTATTGCTTATTGAACCCTAAGATTCCCCCGTGCAACGTATTCTGGTTTTCATTCTGTGATAATTGGACAGTTTTGTCATTCAATTTAATTAACCCGTTGGAAATCCTACCAGCATACCTCCCAATTGTGGAGCCAATATAATCATTTTGAGATTTATATTCTTCTTCAGAATCAAAACCACATACAAGATCCTTATTACCATACTTTACTTGTTGGATAGCTGCTCCCAAGTTTATTATCGATACTTTCGTTTCTCCTATTTCAACAACATGGGATCTATCATTGTACGTACCATCCTTGCTAATGACCTTCCATTTATAATTCTCAACATTATAACCAGTTGGATTATCAGTTGTCCATTTCCATAAATCTTTACAACCATCCTCAATCGAGAGTTCTGTCTTCCAATGCAACTCTTTATTTGCTCTGGTGGCATTTGCGGTTAAATCAAGCACATCACCGGCCCTTCTTCCGACAACTTCATAAGGCAACTCCCTTCCAACTGCCTTACAAAAGGCATTATAAATATCGAACACGGTGGAACCTTTTCCTGTTCCCAAGTTCCATTCACGGAATAATCCACAATCTTTATCAAGATTATGTAAATACCTCAAAGCTGCTATATGTCCCTTAGCAAGATCAACAACGTGAATGTAATCTCTAATTGGGGTACCATCATGAGAGTCATAATCATCACCAAAAATCGATAATTTGTCTCTTCTACCAATTGCAACTTGAGCCAAATATGGTAATAAGTTATTTGGAATACCTAAAGGATCTTCCCCAATTAAACCAGATGGATGTGCACCAATTGGATTGAAGTATCTTAAAATGGCAGATCTCCAACTCTTATCACTATCATAAATATCATGAATGATATTTTCAATGACATATTTGGTCTTCCCATAAGGATTGGTTGGATCATTTGGACAATGTTCCGGAATTGGAATCATGTTATCAAATCTGGTAACATCCCCATAAACGGTAGCAGAAGAGCTGAAAACAATTGTCTTAACATTGTGACTTGCCATAACTTCAAGTAAATTAATTGTTCCAATGACATTATTATCATAATATTGCAAAGGAATCTTAGTTGATTCACCAACTGCTTTAAGGGCAGCAAAATGAATCACTCCCAGAATTTGAAATTTTTCAAAAACTTCACTCAAGCCTTCTTTATCTCTAATGTCAACTTTGAAGAATGGTACCGGTTGTTTAACAATATATTCAATTCTTGCAACTGCATCAAATGAAGAATTGACGAGGTTATCCACTATGACAACTTTATAGCCATGGTTGATGAGCTCAACAACAGTATGTGAACCAATATAACCAGCGCCACCGGTAACTAAAATGTATGATTGAGTCGATTTCATCTTTAGGTTTGTGGATCTATATCTATATGATACTTTTTTCTGGATTTAAAATGAGATCTATAAGAGATATCGAGTGGGATATATAGCACCCCAGGTTCTGGAAAATATATGTAACGTTACATATTTTTCTGGGTCAGGAAAGTTTCTTCCTCGTGCATCAACTGAAAAGAAAATTCCGGACGGAAAAAATGCCGACCGAGTTAATTAATTCAACAGCAGAAATTTCTAACCAGGATAGGTTACGAGACGAGACTTAATAATAATAAAGCTTCCCACCTCAAAGTGTTTACGAAAATAACACGCGTACCGCAAATACTTGAAAAATTATGCCCCATGATTTTGATTTGTTAAAAATCGCTGAACATGAGATGTTAATTGGGCATGCTACATAAAATTGCTTTGATGATGCATCTCACATAGATCGGATTAACTAATGAAAACACAGCATGACAATTATTTTCTAGGTCACTCAAACAATTAATACCAAGAAGGGATTGAATTCATATTTACAGAACACGATATATTAAATTAAATCTAAACTACCCAACAAAGTATATCAATACAAGAAAGCCTATTTTTATGGATATTAGACAGTTGGGATCTTCATTACACATTTTTCTTTTAATTTCCTTAGTGAAGTGTGATAATAGGATAAAATGAAGCCTTAAGTCTTAGCAACTGCTGCCAAGTCGCTTAAATTTTCCCCACGAAATTTGACAATAAAATGATCCGAATAAGAGTGAGGCTACATGAACACGCAAAAACTTTTATGCGTTCAACATTTGCAGGATAAAACCCGTTTAAGCAACGTTTTGCAAGAGACGCGCCGCAGACACAGAATGATCCGGACACGCTACTCGTCTGTTAAACCAATAACACCCCGCAAGGCACATAAGCTGCTGCATTTAAAATGTGACGTTGCATTTTTTGCAGCGACTGGTTTGGGGTATAATTACTTGATGGTTAGACTTTCAGTTGGCTCCAAAAAGATTTTGAATGTATCTTGTTTCATACATATATATAAGAAAAAGAATTGAAAATAATGTCAGTTCCTACATTTGATAACTTGTCGTTTTACTCAGAGCCTAGGGCCCACACTCAGAGGTATAAGAATCTTATTAAAGCATTTCAAGCAACTTATAATGAGGACCCAGAATTTATTTCTCGTTCGCCAGGTAGAGTCAATCTTATAAGAGATCACATTGACTACTCATATTTTTCAGTACTTCCTATGGCAATAGAGACTGATGTGATTGTTGCAGTGAAAAGTCATGATGATCCCGAGGTAATTTTAGTTAATACTGATGCTTCCTTTGAAAGAGAAGAATTCATTTTACCTTCTAATGGAGAACTAGTTAAGATTGACACCACTGAATCGTCGTGGTGTAATTATTTTAAATGTGGACTTGTGGTAGCTCAAAAGTATATTGAAGAGAAGTTCCCTAAACATACTCTTCGTGGGCTTCATTTAACATTTGATGGTACCGTACCAACAGGTGGAGGGTTATCCTCATCAGCGGCTTTTTGTGTTGCATCCACCATGGCCATATTAAGGGCAAATGGTATTAACCATGTAACAAAGGAAGATTTAACTAGAATCACCGTTGTTTCAGAACATTATGTAGGAGTTAATACTGGAGGTATGGATCAATGTGCTTCGGTTTATGGAGAGAAGGGTAAAGCTTTATTAATTCAATTTCAACCAAAACTTGAAGGTAAAGCATTTGCATTCCCAGAAATTAAACCAAATGATATGGTATTTTTAATTACCAACAGTTTAGTTCAAGCCAATAAGAAGGAAACTGCTCCAACAAATTACAATTTACGTGCAGTTGAAGTTGCAATTGCTGCTGAATATTTAGCCAAAGCTTTCGATTTGAAATTAGTTCAAAATTCCAACCTTGAGACTGGAAGTTTAAGAGGTTTCATGGACAGTTATTTTACAGAAATCAAACATCAACCTAAATGGGAAAACGAAATTGATATTGGTATAGAAAGATTAACCAAAACTCTTGATATTTTAGAAGAAGTCTTCGATACCGAAGAGAAAAAAATCGGATTCACTACCGAACAAGTTGCAGATTTCTTACAAACTTCAGTTAAAGAGTTTACCGAAAGATTCTTATCCCAATTTCCTGTTCGTTATCAGAAGCTTAAGTTGTATCAACGTTCTAGACATGTTTACAGTGAGTCTTTAAGAGTTTTGCAGACATTGAAACTTTTAAGATCTCAATCCACAACCGGTGGAGAAGAATTTTTGACTCAATTTGGTAAATTAATGGACGAATCCCAAGATTCATTAGCCAAACGGTTTGAAACTTCAAATGATGAGTTGAAACAGATCTGTGAAATTGCTCGTAAGAATGGATCTTACGGTTCTAGAATTACTGGAGCAGGATTTGGAGGTTCGGTTGTTCATCTTTTAACGATCGACAAACTTGAACTGGTTGAAAGAGCTTTGACTACTGAATACTACAAGACCAGATTTCCAAACATTACTCAACAAGAACTTGACAACGCAATCACCATATCCAAGCCGGCTGCTGGAACTTGTATAGTTGAGGTTGGACAATTCTTGTAGAGCAGGGGAGTCAGAGCAGAGGTCGGTAGGAGTCTTTCGTGTGGTGGCGCGCATCGGCAGACAGGACGCTAAACTCGGGGAATCTTTTTGACGCTCCGCTGGCCGCCTCTCGACGTGAGCCACTGCGTGGAGCCTGGCTCGCATAGCTCGAGCTATTCCCGCAGGGAACAGCCCTCCGCAGGAGTCTCCATGAAATGGCCCTAGCGGAGCGGTACGAGGAAGAGGTAGGTATTTCTATATTACTTGTGGAGAGTTGCGTGCTGGAGATTGTTACTTCTCTGGGGCCCCCTATCTCTTGCTCACGCCATGAATTCAGCCACGGACAGGCGTGGTGTTTATGACTAAAAGTAAATAGGAGGTTTGTATTAAATGAATAAAAACATAAACGAATGAGCGAGCGGCCGATAGATCGTAGCTGGTAGAGACTGAGAAACAAAAACACGAATTGCATGGCATCAGGTGCGCAAGGGAGGAAGGAAAGGAGAGAAGGGTTCGGAATAAAAAAGGTACGCAGGGGAAGCCTACGAAGCATGAAGACTCGTATTTGGCCCTTTCTGGCCGCACCCCAGGCTGTAGGAATAATCTACAGATCTTGAGTTAATTGTTGGCCCTTCGTTGAATATCGTATGAGAGTCAGCCAGAGACCCAGTCCCGGATATACACAACCGCAGTGTGGTCAATTGAATAAAGATTCACACAAATGATCAACCGCGGCTGGATCCGTAAGGAAAAATGCATGTTGGATTGCTTCACCCTACAAAGAAGGTTAATGCGATCATCAAATTTACGTTTTTCGTGTGAGATCTGGCACCATATTCCTTTACAAATGTTGGTACGGGTGACTGACACTAAAATGGAACAAAAAATCATTGCGCGATAAAATTGGAATGACGAAAGAGGAAACGAATTGGAATATTGGGACACTCAAAAAAACTCGAGGCTGGAGAAACCGAGAGCGGTTTGGATCGAAAAAGTAGGTGAACCAATACAGAAATGTGTTGCAAGAGTAGTTCCAAAGTTAATATTGAGGTTGATTATAGACTCTTACCGCTAACCAATAGTTCATTATCGATCAAACCTTCTATTCTGCGCCATAAAAGGAATGGTATGAAGTCAGCCTCTTCGATGGAAAAATGGCACTGAAAAATCTCGTGATGCATCGCCCCACAAGAAAAAAAAATTAATCAGACGAGTCTTAACTATGCGAAACCACGGACTTTATCGGAGTACGGGAAAATCAGGAATAATCGTACATAGATATAATACCAATGGTGCAAGAGGAACCAAGATGAAAAAAAATCGATCCATTACCTCGTTTGTTATCGTATAACCGTTAAAAATAGTACATAATGACACTCACAATTCTTCCATTCTTCGAAAGACATTCAAACTCAGAAAGACATTCAAGGCATAACCCAAAAAACAACCATAAACATCAACAAAATTCACCTCCTGCATCTCCTAAAGACAGTTCCACAACAATAAATAACCCAAGTTGCAACTCTAACACATCTACAAATAATTCCAGCATGCTGCTTAATGATTGCTACATCAATGGGAATTTCAGATTTGTCAAAAAAATCGGTGCTGGCACCTATGGATTGATCTATCTTGTAGAAGATATAACCACCAACAGATTATATGCTGCGAAAATGATTCTCAAGAAGCCTCAGAAGAGTAAATCAGGAAAGACTCAAGACGTGAACGAAAATAAAAAGTTCATTCAACAACAACTTTATGAGTATTTTCATGCTGATGGTACTAAAAACGTCACCGCAAGCGAATTGAATCTTGATTTCTTAAGAGATCAATGCTCAGATTGCACCTTCTTAAAGGAAATATCCCTCCATTTAAAAGTTCATGATCATGCCAATGTCATCAGTATAAATAAAGTATTCAATTTGGATAAGATGGCAATTGTAATTCTTATGGATTATTATCCACAAGGAGATTTGTTTCATAATATTATCGATAATGAAATCTTTATAAAACATGGCAATAATGAAATAGATAGACAACTTCTTATGAAGAATGTAATTTTGCAACTCATTGAGGTAATTCAATACTGCGAAAGTCAAAATATCTATCATTGTGACTTGAAGCCAGAGAATATATTGGTCAATTACAATCCATTATATAAGAGGACCAATCATTCAAGGGCAAACGTAGTCGATTATAATGAAATCCATGTTGTACTTATAGATTTTGGACTTGCTATGGATTCTCCATTAGTTTCTTGTAACGTTTGCAGAGGTTCAAGTTTCTATATGGCCCCAGAAAGAATCACAAATTACACAAGCTCCAATTTGATCAAATCAATAGTTGATTTGAATCGTTATCAATCAGTTGATATTTGTGAATGCAATACATCCACTAGTTGTTCAAGAAATAAATATTTCCCTACCCTTGCTGGAGATATATGGTCATTAGCAGTATTGTTTATAAACATAACTTGTTCAAGAAACCCTTGGCCAATTGCATCCATTGATTCAATAAATGATAACCAAGTGTTCCGCAATTACGTTTTATATAATCAGAATCTTTTAAGAGAAATCCTTCCAATTTCTAAACAATTTAGTGATTTGCTTAATAAGATCTTTGTCTTGGATCCAAAGAGTAGACTTAATTTAGAAGATCTTTATAAAGAAGTCCGCAAAGTGGATTTCTTTCATGATAATGTTGAATACCCAACCCCAGAACTGGAAATTGAAACTGAACAATCATCAGAATCTGCTTCTCTCTTTTCTCCAAGGAAGGGTTCTCCACAAGGGTCCATGTGGTTACAAACTCCTTTGAATAGTTACAATCACATAGAAGGTAAAGTAGCATAGTTTCATATATAGAATCAACATTTTTAATTGCATTTATTTTTGTCGAGTTGTAGAGAAATTTGGTTTCAACTGTAGATGTCGCCTCCATTGGATGCTCCTGGATGCTCCTGGTGGCTCCTCGCATTTCCTTGTAGTTGCTGGTGGCTCCCCCAGCTCGTTTCTCATAGCTCATAGTTCATAGCTCCTAGCTCCTAGCTCCTAGCTCCCAGCTCCTCATACCTAACGTTGATCTCCTGTCCTAGCAC
This sequence comes from Chernovozyma sophiae-reginae, assembly GCA_030564725.1. Taxonomy (NCBI): domain Eukaryota; kingdom Fungi; phylum Ascomycota; class Pichiomycetes; order Serinales; family Debaryomycetaceae; genus Chernovozyma; species Chernovozyma sophiae-reginae. Next base: position 15,012 of record JAKTYG010000012.1, read on the forward strand.
ATTACTCTACGTTTCGACTTATTCTACGATTGCGAAGGAGTTTAGTTAGTTGCAGCTCTAACCGCCATCTATTCCTATCGTTAGCCATCTTGTTTTGGGTCGTTTGTCTCTTCAATTTCAACCAGAATCTACAATCGAGGATCTTGTTCTTACTATGAACGGGAGACTTGCTTCCGTCAACGACGATACTCTACATTGGAAAAGATTTGATTTCAAATCATTAACACATTGGTCGGAATATTTTTTTGGCACCAGTGAGGAGATCCCAATGAAAACTTTCGGGATTGAGGGAGATAGAGAAGAGGGAACTAGGTTACGGAAGAATAAGCTATCGTCTCCTTCTGAATTTAATCCGCCAACAAATCAAAGGTGTGAATAAAAATCTTAAAAGAGATTTAAGGTTGAAGCGACACATCTTGAATAGGTAATAGTGGGGAGATATTTGGATTGTTGCAACCCGAAGGATGGAGGTGGAGTTGACGGGGAACGGTAGAATTGGTAGAACAGGTGGTCCTCGTCTGAACTTAATCCGCCAACAAATTTAGAGTTTGAAGATAAGCTTTTCTATGAACTTCGTTAGACCACCCAGAAGGAGAACAACACAAATAATATTTCAGAAATGGTGGGGAGATATGGTGGTGAGACTTGGGGAGAAAGTGGGAGAACTTGATAGTGACGGAATAACTCATTAGCGGTTTTTTTTTCCTTCTTTTTGCCTGTACCTTATTCTCCACTGGTTGATAAGTGAAAAGTCATAGTAAGATTCAACGGCTTGATCTATTAGGAGACCTTGTCAGGTTGTTTGTATCTACCTACTCGAATGCACTTCCTACAGCAAGAACTTATCACGTTATTTTCATGTTTAGCCTACGAGCTCAGAATATTCTCCCATAGTTTTGATGGGATGTTTTTTCCGGTACGCAATATTTCTTGAAACAAAAAAATAAATTTGTAAAAAATAAAAAACAAGTTGCCCCAGCAACAATAGAAAATTTTTCCGGCTCCTCCCCCATCATCCCCCAGACCCCACTTCATTTTAAGGATTGAATGGATGTTACATTTCATACAATGAAAAAATATGGTTCATGAGGAGATGGTATCCAGAATCCGGATTAAAGTTTGCTTTGAGACAAGAAATTAAAAGAAAATTAAAAAATTAGGAACATGTTAGATGGGGTTTATTAAAGTCCCCTGACTTCGTAGTTGAACAGTTTGAAATCCATGTCTTGAAAAACCCATAATCATCTTCTTTCCTAGACTTGATATGACTTGGTCTTTTGTAACAGATCTAAGTATGTTACAATGAGTGACTAAAATATAATTGGTCCAAAAGTCTAAAAAATGACCAAAGTTCATGTCTGGTGAGATTACCATTTTCGGAAAACACCAGGACCCCCAGTGCGACTCGACCAATACAGTTGGCAGGGTTTCTATGCAGATCGGCAAATATCCCCGGAAAATCGCTCCACATTAACGCACCTAAATGTGGAGTATCGTGTCCCCTCCATTCATTGTTTTAAAAAAAATGCATCACATTAAGTGACACTAATGTAGAATGGGATGAAATACCTGAAAGCAAACGGGGAAGAAATCTATCGGCATCCAATTGGTATTCCGTACAAAATTTATTCTATCTTAATACTAGTATAGTTCAAATGAATCCTCCAATTGAAGGAAAAAAAAAAAATTAAACTTGCCCTTTCCTCAAACGAAGAGCCTTCAATTGAAAATTTGCGAGAACGGATTTTTTTGTAAGAAATTTTTTTCATTCTCTCGGTCACATTTTGCTTTATTTTGGGAAATTTGAGTTCCCGCCGCACATATGCTCTCCAGATTTTTGCGGTAATTCTCCGGTTTAGCTCTGCAGAATGCTGGGGTTTGAAGAGGCATAACATAAATTTCTGGAATATAAAAGGGCCTCCCATTCCTCTCGATAATAGGGTACACTTAGTATATCTTTTCACCGCTTTAGATTAATTTCATATTATTATAATTTACAAAATTTTTATAAAATGGGTTACCAGGAAAAATTAGCTGCTCCAGCCCTTCGATTCAAGAACTTCCTTGACAAGTTCCCAAAACTTCACAATGTTTACATGATTGCTTGTATTACTTGTATATCTGGTATGATGTTTGGTTTTGATATTTCTTCTATGTCTGCCTTTATTGGACAAAAATCTTATGCCAAATTTTTCAATACTCCAGGCTCTACCATGCAAGGTTTCATTACTGCTTCTATGTCTTTAGGTTCATTCTTTGGTTCTCTTCTTTCATCTTACGTTTCTGAACCTTTTGGTAGACGTTCTTCTCTTTTCATTTGTTCTTTCCTTTGGATGGTTGGTGCTGCTGTTCAATCATCTTCTCAAAATAGAGCACAATTGATTATTGGTCGTTTGATTTCTGGTTTCGGAATTGGGTTCGGTTCTTCCGTTGCTCCAGTTTACGGTTCTGAATTAGCTCCAAGAAAGATTAGAGGTTTTATTGGTGGTATGTTCCAATTCTCAGTTACTCTCGGTATCTTGATTATGTTCTTTATCTGTTACGGTTTAGGAAAAATCAATGGTGTTGCATCTTTCCGTGTGGCTTGGGGTATTCAAATTATTCCAGGTTTACTTTTATTCACCGGTTTATTCTTTGTTCCAGAATCTCCAAGATGGCTTGCAAGACAAGGCTATTGGGATGAAGCAGAATCTCTTGTTGCTATAATTCAAGCTAAGGGTAATAGAGAAGATCCTGATGTTTTAATTGAAATTTCCGAAATTAAGGAACAATTATTACTTGAAGACTCTGCTAAACGTTTCGGTTTCACAACTTTATTCAACAAGAAGTATCTTCCACGTACTACCACTGCAGTATTTGCTCAAATTTGGCAACAATTGACCGGTATGAACGTTATGATGTACTATATCGTTTATATTTTCGAAATGGCTGGTTACAGTGGTAACACCAATTTGGTTTCTGGTATTATTCAATATGTTTTAAACTGTGTTATGACTGTTCCTGCTCTTTTCCTTATGGATAAAGTTGGTAGAAGAATTATTTTATTGGTTGGTGCCGCCTTTATGATGGCTTTCCAATTTGGTGTTGCCGGTTTATTGGCAACTTATTCTGTACCAGTTACATCTGTTGATGGTAACGCCACTGTTAAAATCACCATTCCAGACTCAAATAAATCTGCCGCTAGAGGTGTTATTGCTTGTTGTTACTTATTCGTTGTTTCATTTGCTTGTTCTTGGGGTGTAGGTATCTGGGTCTACTGTTCAGAAGTCTGGGGTGATAACGTTTCCAGACAAAAGGGTGCTTCTCTTTCCACATCTGCCAATTGGATCTTCAACTTTGCCATTGCTATGTTCACTCCTAGTGCTTTCCAAAACATTACTTGGAAGACTTATATTATCTACGCTGTTTTCTGTTGTTGTATGTTCATTCATGTTTTCTTCTTCTTCCCAGAAACCAAGGGTAAGAGATTGGAAGAAATCGATCAAATTTGGACCGAAAAGGTTCCAGCTTGGAGAACTTACAATTGGGAACCTACTGTTCCTATCTTATCTGATAATCAATTAGCAGAAAAGTTGAGAGTCAGCCACCATGAAGGTAGTGATGACTTATTACATAGTACTGGTTCTAACTCTCAAGAGAGTGAAACCAAAGAAGAAGCTGTCTAAGTATCTTTTTTCCCTCCACAAAATTTAATTACAAATCCTTGTTTTGCTTAATTAACGATTAATGTTCCTTTGTCAAAGAGATTCTTAGCTTTTTTTTATGATATTAGCTTTACTTATATATCAGTTCTAATAATTGAATCTTAATTATGATACTTTACGCTTTGTAGATTGTGATTGTTGTAGAGTTTGACAGTTGTACAGTTCAAGTATCAGATTTGGGACTTTCAGACGGAGTGAGAGGAGAATTAGAAGCTCAAAATAATTGTTTACGTAGAGAGGATCGTTTGAAGGTTCATAAATAAACAACAGTCAAGTCAGTGCAAGAGGTGGAAGACAAGTGTATTATTGACAAGTCTTGTATATGGAAGGTCGACAGGTATACTAACAACTTAGGGCTTGTTGTAGATAACTGTCAGACTAACAACTAAGTGCTGGTTGTGGAAAATTGTTGTACTGACAGCTTACTCTTGTTTGTGGACAACAGATATATCAACAACTTACTCCTCTTTGTGAAAGTCTGGTATATTAGACACAAATTATCCACCATTCTGATAAGCTTCGTTCCTCATGGCCCAATGGTCAAGGCGTCTGGCTACGATTTACGTAACCACTTCCGGTTGGAACCAGAAGATTCCAGGTTCGACTCCTGGTGGGGAAGCTTTTTTTTTTTGTTTTTCCGCTGCGCATCTAATCAGCTTTCTAACACTTAGCGAGGGTTGGTGCGAATTTTAGGCGAATTCTCCTAAGTTTCGCGGCCCTGGATGCACTAACCAGAACTCATCATAGGGAAGTACCATTCACTCAAATGGTGAGTCCACGACTTCAAGATATGGTTTTCTGTTGATTTGGAATCACAAGCACTCACGAAACAACTTGTTTGAACTTGTTTGAGCTTGTTCTTCCTTGTTACCACCATTTTAACCAACAAAATGAAGGTTTATTCTTTATATATATTAAACAAGGCTGGTGGACTAATTTATCAGAATGATTTGCATCCAGAATTAAACAAACTCACCGCAAATGATTACCTTGTGTTGGCAGGAACAGTCCATGGAGTCCATGCAATTGCATCAAATATCACTCCGTCTGCTATACAGACGATTGAACCAAATAGTAGCAACAACAGCGGCATAGTACTGAGTAGCACAGACAGTAATATTGCTTTGGTTTCCACTGGTAGATCGCAAAATCCAAATTCAAACAAAACTGGACTACAAAGTGTAGAAACTGACCTCTTCAATCTTTATATATTTCAGACATTAACTGGGATCAAGTTTATGATAATAACGTCTCCTAATACCATAGTGATGGCCAGTTCGATTCAGGTGAATCTTGAAGATCAACTCAAGAGTGTCAATAAAGGAGAGCTTGTTAAACAATGCAATCTTGCATGTGATCTATTCAAGCACATCTACATATTATACAGCGATTACGTTATGAAGAATCCATTTTATTCTCTAGATATGCCAATAAAGTGTGCATTATTTGATTTAAAATTAATTGAATTGGTCAAGTGAGTCATGGTCTATTGCAGATTAATTCTTTGAGACCAGTTTGAAAGTCAATTTCTGGCTCCCAGCCCAACTCCTTGATTTTACGATAATCAATGTGGTACCTTTTATCGTTGTAATTTCTATCATTGACGAATTGAATTTGATCACTAGCTTGTTTGCCATAAATTGAGCATATTAGGCTAACTAATTGTAAATTTTCGATTTCATTTTCACTTCCGATGTTGAATATTTCACCACTGATCGGCTGTGCTTGAAGTTGTGGGAGTGGTTGTGAATGATTAAGAGAGCTTCGGTCACTCTCAGAAGTATCCATACTATTGCACTCACCAAGACTTTGCTCCCTCCCAAATTCATTCCAGATAAGCTCTATACTTCTGGAAACATCATGAACTTGTATATAAGTTCTTTTATGAGTGCCGTCTCCATGGATTGGAATTTTTTGATCCTTTTGGAGTCGATCGATAGTTAGCGGAATTAGCTTTTCAGGATATTGGTTTGGCCCATAAACATTATTGGGTCTTAAAATAACGATTGGAATACCATAAGAGAAAACATAAGAATGTATTATCATATCAATGGATGCCTTAGAAGCAGCATAAGGATTGGTAGGGTTTAATGGTGCAGTCTCGTCTAAGAAGATATCACTTTCTCCATATACTTCATCAGTAGATATGTGTATGAATTTGAACTTATTCTTGAAATCTGGATGTTTTATGAATAACAAACGACAGCATTCTAATATGTTTTGGGTAGCAAGGATGTTATTAGAAATGAAATCTGAAGGTTCTTTAAATGATTTATCTACACTGGATTCAGCAGCAAAGTTGATAATGTTTGTGATTCTTGTTGTATTGTCATCGTTCACGATTATTTCAAACAAAGTTTGGAAATCTTTTGCAAAATCGCAACGGATAAATTTGAAATTTGCTAACTGTAGCAATGATTTAATGTTATCGGTGGAATAATTGGACGCATAGTTAAGTTTATCAATACAAGTGAAATGGTAATTAGGGTATTTCTTTACAAAATAGCATAGAAAATTAGACCCAATGAACCCTGCACCTCCCGTTATTAAGAAGTATTGATCAAATGAATTCATTTCAGGTTTACTCTTTGTATGAGTCTTCATATATGTTATAGATTATAAGATGTTTCCAGTCTATAGTTCAATAAATATTCGTTTTGGAGTCAGATGTAGTGAAAGTTTTTATTTTTTTTTTTTTTTTGCAGCTTCTTGAGGTTCCAGTTGCTTGGGTTCGATCTAAATTTGGCGGAAATCGTGAACTATACCATGTTTTTATGGAGGAATATATGTTGGTGAAAAATTTGCAACGTTGTATTGTCAAAAATGCAACGTTACTAATATTGCGAGCGGAGAAACTGGATTAATGCGAACCCAAGGGAATCATTCAAAGAATTTATGCACGCATCTTGCTGGTGCACCACCCGACGGTAGATTATTTTTGTCTGAAAACATTTCCTTTTTCATCCCAAACCTAGGTGCCTGTATACAGACGACAGATTAGCTTGACATTCAATGTAACGTTACAGTTTTTCCCATGGCTTCTCTTCAGTTATAAAGTCCCATTGATCTTTCCAATGATATGAACCAAACTCAAAGCATTTATAAATTTCAACATTAAAATTATTAAATAAACTTTGGTTTTAACAAAAAAATTATAAGAAAAAACTAAAATTCAATGAATAAGTTTGATTTTACTAACCATTCACACCGTCGGTTTAACCCTCTTACCGAAGGTTTTGTATTATGTTCACCTCATAGAGCTAAGAGACCATGGCAAGGAGCTCAAGAAGAATCAAAAAAAATGGATTTACCAAAATATGATGCTACTTGTTATTTATGTCCAGGAAACATTAGAGCAACTGGAGATTCAAATCCAAAATATGAGACAACTTATATCTTTCCCAATGATTATCCAGCAGTTAAATTAGATCAACCAGATTATGTTGAAGAAGCAGAATCTGGTAAAGGTCAACCTGATAAGTTGAATTCTCTCAAATCAAGATTATTAAAGACTCAAGGGGTTAAAGGTAAATGTTTTGTGATTTGTTTTAGTCCAAATCATGGATTAACATTACCATTGATGTCTAAATCGGAACTTATTAATGTTGTTAATTCATGGCAAGACTTGTATTTGGATTTACAGAAACAAGCAGTGGAAGGCAATGCTCCATTTAAATATTTACAAATCTTTGAAAATAAAGGATTTGCTATGGGTTGTTCGAACCCTCATCCACATGGTCAAGCTTGGTGTTTAGATAATATTCCAACTGAAGTTGATCATGAATTAACAAACTTGACCAAGTATTATAAAAAATATGAATCTCATTTATTGGACGATTATGTTAAATTGGAAGTTCAAGAAAAAACCAGAATTGTTGCTCAGAATGATTCATTTATCGTTGTTGTACCTTATTGGGCACTTTGGCCATTTGAAACCCTTTTAATTGCTAAGACTCATTTGAAATCTTTGAAAGAATTTAATGACAAACATAAGGAAGATCTTGCAACCATATTGAAGACTTTGACCACCAAGTATGATAACTTGTTTAATACTTCGTTTCCTTATTCACTGGGAATTCATCAAGCTCCATTGAATTGTTCCGAGGAAAAAACTGAAATGTCTTGGTTCCATATGCATTTCTATCCTCCATTATTACGTAGTGCTACGGTTAAGAAGTTTTGCGTTGGGTTCGAAATGCTTGGTGAACCTCAAAGAGATTTGACCAGTGAACAAGCTGCCGCAAGATTGCAAGAACTTTCTGGAGATGTTCATTTTTTAAACCGATAAGTATTTGAACTTATTCAAGGTGTATGGGCTTACGATAATAGATAAAATGGAAAACAATGTTGATATCAACTTATAGTGTTTCAATTTTAGGAAAACCAAATTTAATAAAGAGAAAAGTAAAACTATCCATTGTAGCTGTTCATGACACAATTTAACACTTGTATTCCCAACTATTCAACTCAATTCTAAATCATTCACTGTAATTCAATGACTCATGATTAAACTACAATCGATCATCCTATGTAGAATAAAAAAAAAATTCCACGAAGAAAATTATTCTATCGCTTGCAACCTTTCTCAAGTTCACTCGTTATCATCATCGAGCGTCCTGCACATATCAACTTCCAGAAATTTTTCATTTCTGATAATCATCTCCAAATTGGCTAATGAGCACTTTCGAAACCATCTTACATAGTCCAAGAGAGACCTTTATTTTGGACCTTCGAGCTCGGACTGAATTGTGTGTAAGTCTGTTTGTGGATCAGGTTAATTATTTTACTGTTTTCCCATTGTATATATCATGCCAGAAACAGTAACTGATCAGGTAGTAAACCAAGTCCTGGATGATTTTCAAGCCAATCTTCAGTTAAATACCAAGCCTGCTTTAGACTCCAGGATTGGCAAGGACTCTCCTTTCACATTCGGTCAACGTTTCTTAGAGAAAGATGAAGATGTTTTCAATCACAATGCATGGGATCATGTAGAATGGGGTGAAGAACAAATCCAACAAGCACAAAATCTCATTGCGAAGCAATATGATCATCCAGTTAAAGAGTTCGATAAGTCCCTTTATAATTCTAACCCTGCCAAGTACTGGGATATCTTTTATAAGCATAACCAAGAAAATTTCTTCAAGGATCGTAAATGGTTGCAGATCGAATTTCCATCGCTTTATAAAGTAACTGCAAAGGATTATACCACCCCTACTACCATCTTAGAGGTTGGATGTGGAGCAGGTAACACCTTTTATCCAATTTTGAATCAAAATCAGAACCCTAACTTGAAAATATTTGGCTGTGATTACCTGAAAGTCGCAGTTGATTTAGTTCGTAGTAATGAAAACTTCAAGGAAAACAATGAAAATGGAATTGCTTACTCTTCTGTATGGGATGTGGCTAATGTAGAAGGTGACCTTCCCCAAGATTTAGAACCAAATTCGGTAGATATCATCATTATGATATTTATATTCCTGGCACTTCATCCCAATCAATGGAAACAAGCAGTTTCTAATTTATCTAAAGCATTAAAACCAGGAGGAGAAATCCTCTTTCGTGATTATGGTCGTTATGATTTGGCCCAAGTCAGATTCAAGAAAGGAAGATTACTTGATGACAACTTTTATATTCGTGGTGATGGTACAAGAGTTTATTTCTTCACAGAAGATGAACTTCGAGAAATCTTTGTTCAGAATGGGCAATTCATTGAATCAAAAATTGCTACTGATCGAAGACTTTTGGTGAACAGAAAGAAGCAATTGAAGATGTACAGGAATTGGCTCCAGGCTGTTTTCAAGACTAAGTCTGAAGAAACCGAATAATAATATAAAGTCGGTTTCCAGCTTTATCTAGATTGAGTTAAGATGGTTATATACAAGAAATTGTCCACCTGTTTAAACATAGACCATAATTCAAAGATTGAAATTACATCACTTGAGTCGAGCAAATACTCTAAGCTGATGCCATGAACGTACGGTAAGGCAAGATTCTTATTTTCGAAGAACCCAGGAAGGTTATCCTTGAGTATATCATCAATGGTGTTAAGTTTATCTTCTTCTTCTTCATCAGAACTCTTTTTTTGTGGATAAATTGGTGCTTGGATTACTACAGATGATCCGGATATGTATAACTTAACTGGTACTCTTTGTATCTTGGAGGGGATAAGTTCCTTGATAATATTATCGTATAGAGTCCAATTTCGGCTAAGAATTGATTCCCATAAGCTATCAGATTTATGCTGACTCAAGTTCATTATTGGCTTTGCATTCCCGTTGAGCACGTAACATGATTGTTTCAATTGATTCATTACGATTGATTTTAAATGCCTTTCATAATCTGTGGATGGGAACGGTAAGATAACCTGCGACGGGTAATTCTGATATTTCAATTTAAGAGTCATGAATGGAACTGATTCTCGAATTGGAAGATATAGGAGGTCGTAAAGAAGACCAACGGGCAAATGCCATTGAATGGGTATTCGATCATCATACTCGAGCCAAATCTTTGTATGCAGAAGTTCAGGACAATAATGACTAAAGAAATCAGTCAATTGATTATATATCATGGGGAAATATCCCATACGAGGAACCTCTAAGAAGAGTTCAATGTCATTATTCAAGTGTTCAAATATCACTTTAATAGGGATGGTGCCGTTCCATATTTTCTGTTGAATGACAATTGAATTAGTTTGAGGATTTCCTGTGGAGGACATGCAAATATTAATTGATATGTAGATTAAATAAACTATAGATTATATTAGAAGGGTTTAGAGTGTAAGAGAGAGAGAGAGAGAGTCTTGAAGGTGACAGAGAGAATCGATAAGAGCCAATGTGTTTGCAAGGCAAAGGTCTTAGAATGTTGATGTGCTTGCAAAACTAATTGACGCCAACCACAAATTATACAAAATTTTCTGATTATTCGATGTTATATTTGATTTATTACATGAAAAACAGAAGCTGTTCATATATGAGGTTAACAAGAAGAGACGTAGACAAACGTAGAGAGAATGAGTTGCGTCGTGAGGGTTTTGGTACAGACTCATCTTCCTGCATGCACTCGATCATAGAAAATGTGGTTCAGATTAATCAATAAGCTGTCATGTGACGTTGTCTCAGACGTTGTCTCAGACGTCAAAAGTGCGCGGGTAGCAAGATTCAAACTCATCAACTCAAATTTTAGTACAGCGGTTGATGCAATAATGATACGTCACGTGACAAAACAGTTTTTAACGTTGCAAGTTTCTCTTAAGAACAGCATCTACAATATTTACTACATATATTATAGAAACAGTAGTTTTTTTTTTTTTGGACTAGTTCAGAAGTCGCTATTGATATAGTCTATTCAAGTGATTTACCTGTGCTTGGCCACAAAGAAAAAAACGATTCCCCGTCCCTTTTCTCTGAAATATTTTACTGTTAACCTCTTGTTCTGGTCGTCCTCACAACGCCGCAAACTTTATATTCCTGCACCAATTTGACCTAAATTGGGAACTGACCAGCCTTCTCTTGCGCATATTACGAAGCTTCTTTTATTCCCCCCTACAACATCAAAACGTAATCATCATCTCTTACATGCTAATAATATATATATCGGGTAATCCGCTTAAGGTGAAGAAATCAGATCTTTTTCCTTTCTTGAAAATATATAGTCTTTGAAGATTGGAATTACCTAGTCCAAGGAAATTCGTAGGGACGACAATTTCGCAGCCAAACCACAGTCTCATACTAACCCTGAGAGTGCCCATCACCAATAGACACTGAGTACCGGATTCACATTGAGAGGTTTTAAAGACCTTTTCCTATTTCAAATATATTCCATTTCTTGTAAAATCATTCGCTATCCATCCAAATTTTCTTGAACTTGAACTCTTCAGCAATGAAACAAAAATTATCTTCTTTGGACTTCCCTGAGCCTATCCCTGCCAACCTATTCAATCCCGATTTAGAGCAAGCCATCAGTAAGTTTAACCCAGGATCATATACCATGAAAGATCTTGAATCTGCATTACCAATTGTCAGAAAGCAGAGGAAATCTGGCAAACCGAAGTCAACAGTACAACATCCAAGACTGGTTAGTATGCCAATCATACCTAGAGCTCATGATGTGGACAATTTCTCAACTTACATAAGTACCCTGACCGTACCACTGACCTTACCTCCCATAACTAAAGAATTGCCCAAAATACCAAAGACAAAAAAATCCTACAATTTGGGAAACAATTCTGCAGTTTCGGGAGCCATTAGATCATTCTCTATGCTTCCAATGCTGTCAGGATTGTATCCTTATAGACGCGTGACAGAGACAATTGTGGAAGAACCAGAAGTGTCTTCATGCTATTCGTCAGCAGATTCTGAATCCGATTCCGATTTCGACTCGAATTCTGTCTCCCTACTTTCTTTAGGTCTAACCAGTTCACTGCAACAGCGGCTAGGTGGCTCTTCATCTACCAGGACTGGTGGTTTGGACAATCAAGATAGACCCGATAGTTTTCTTTCCTCCCAATTTGTTGGCGTAGATCTGGTTGAATTTCCCGAAACTTGTTGTGGTCAGTCCAGTATTCAAAGCATATCAACTTCAGAAGCGGTCACTGCCTTCAGTTCTCCCACAGGGATTACTGGCATCAATTCAACCAGTCAAGGAGCAGCTATAGATGCTTTGGAAACCACCTCGCCTGATGTTTTGGACGACTTACTCAGCGATCAAAACAGTGACTCTAGTAGCAGAAGAGATAGTTTTGGTTCAGAGTTCTCTACTTCCTCCAGTGATCGAGATCTGCTGTCTTACTTTCAGTATTCAGATTTGACACGAGACGTCAGGGAAGCAAATGATAATACTTCATTAGTTTTGGACTCCGCGGTTGATTCTGATTTACAGTACTCCATGCCTTCTACTCCTCACAATGAGCTGAACAATTGGGACTCTGAAGTCAGCGAGCCTGAGTCTGCCAAAATCGAACAAATTATACAATTAGTGAACGTGTACTTAGTTGATTCGACAGGGGATCTTGCAGATACAAGGGAGGAGACTCAAATGGTTGACGAGGATACAAACCAAAGTGATTATAGTGACAGTCTATTTGATTCTGAAGACTGGGTGGAAGAATTGAGAATATCGCAGGCTAACGAAAAACTTGAAGAAGCTCATCTGGTATTCTTAGATACCGAGCCTTTACCCAAAATCATTGGTGAAGATGAAAGACAAATAGATGGGCCAGTTTCAAATACAGCTGAGGTGAGTTCTCACACAGCTGGTGTGATTTCTACCGCAGCCATTCTGACTTTGAACTCTGCAAATCTGACCTCGATAGCAAATTTGGATAAGAACACTCAAGAACAGGCAGATCGAGTTCCTGGCTCGATTTCATTCGTATCTACGTCAAAAACGACTTTGGATCCTTCCAGACTCGTTGTCAAAAAGACAAGGGGCCATTGCAATAGGTACTCCACATCATCGATCCCTCTGTCGCAAATCTCCACCTCCAGTAATCTTCTGGAAACTACCAATAACATTAAAGCGTTGGTCAGACAAAGACCCTTCAGCTATTGTTTGGATTCAAAGAGTGATTATAATTACTCCAGATATTTTACGCCACCTTCTAAAATGAAGATACGTAGTGTTTCTGAAAGTAAACCAAATTCAAAACAGTCAGCAAGGAACGCCCCCATTGCCTCTATTGTCCCTATTGCCCCCATTTCTCCCATTTCCCCCATTGCCTCCATTGATGACATTGATGTCATTGATTCCACTGCTCCCATCGCTGCCACTATCGCCAGTTCTAAGGCACCAACACCCACCGCTAAATCGCATCCAAACGTAGAAACAACAAGCATACTGTCTTATAAAACATTGGCACCACCAAGAAGTTTCAGCAATTTCTTGAAGCCTATAATACGTCAACATACAAGCAAAGATCCATATATAAACACGTCGACTTCCAACTTGGCTTCTGCAACCAAAGGTAAAGATTTGCCTCGGTCTCCCGACCGGGAAAATCGCTTTGGAACAAGAAGAGACGTTCGTCATACATCTCTTCCTCCACTTATGTGATTTGAAGAGAGATTGTGCCTTTACTACTATCTATTGAGCACATGAGAGAGAGAGACCCATACAACTTGGTGCAACTCATCACACCATAACATTTATGCATCCATATATCCATTACATTGATTAAGAGTAATATATTTATCATATTTAGACAACTTTTCTGTAGATTCGGTTCATAATTTGACTACCATTTCGTCTCCTTTATAACTTGCAACGAGCTCTTCAATTCCATATTCTCCCGCGATCTTCTTGTTAATGAATCTGCCTCCCAAGTAATGAATTCTGTCAGGAAGTTCACTAAATTGTTGTGCACAAGGTTTAGGAGCAGTTAGAGAAACCAACATAGTTGGATTTATATCAATTGCACCGGGTCCCAAATCTACATCCCATCCGGAAGGAATATCTACTGAAACTATAGGAGGCAAAGTAGAATGATTCTTTGATAAGAACTCTAATACTTTATCAAAAGGAGCTCTTATAGGAGGTTTAAATGAGAATCCAAATAAAGCATCTATTATAGCCCTTGTAACATTTTTCCGGTTCTGAAAATATAGTTCAACGTCTTCAATTTCATCGACTTCCAAATCTTTCAATTGAATCATTAAATTCTTATAGAGTTGATTAGAGGAAGATTGCCTTGGATAATAAATAACGGGATTGTACCCCCAAAGCTTTAAATGTCTTGAAGCAACAAGACCATCTCCACCATTATTTCCCGGTCCAACAAGAACTAGAAGATCCTTTGAAGAATTGGTCGGAGGGTATTGCTTATAGACTGCTTGAGCAACTGCAAGTCCAGCAATTTCCATCAATTGATCTATCGAGAACGCGCCAGTGGACATCAATTCTTGGTCCAATTGAGCAGCTGCTTTGGAAGAAAGGGTCTTAAACGATTTAATCATAACTAAATTGATACTTTTACAAACGTAAAGCAATAGAAAATTGGTAGAATATTTGTATCTACTCCATTTCTATAATGTGGGTTCCGTTAATGTGGAGTGATAATCAGATCAAAGGGTTATCACGTGAGAAAACTACCACATATTAGAGACTTTGGTGATGAAGTGCTTCTAGTACGATCTTACATGGTAAACTCTACGCTGCGCTACTCTACTCCACTCCCACTCCACTCTACTCTACTCTACTTGTCCACTCATTGCTAAACTAAGAATATATTTTTTGTTTTCTCTATGCACTTTCACTAACTCACTACTGAATGCAAATCTGTCAATGTCTCATCTTTCTTAAGTCCCATCTCATTCTTACCATTCTGTAAGACTCCATCTACATTGGTGCCTATGAATGGACTATCACGAGCAGGTACATAATTATTGGTACCATTACCATTTAACAGTTTTTCGCCTGTCACTACAACTTCTTCTTCTTCTTCTTCTTCTTCATCCTCATCAACTTCTTCGTATCCTTGTTCTCCATTGTGCGTATGGTGTTCGTTACTTCCTTGCAATGCATGCTCTTCTTGTCCAAAGTTGGTGTGTTTGTCTTCAAGTGCCGCTTGTCTTATTGCTTCTGCTTCATTTTTTAATCGCTTCTTCTCTGCTTCTCTTTCTAGTTGCTTCAACAATAATTTCTCCTTTGCCTTCAAGTCGGCTGCCTTCTGTTCTAAAAGAGCAGCTCTAGATGCCAATTCCTTAGCACTAGCCATTTCTAACTCTTCAAGTTTATGTTGTCTTTCCAATATTCTCTCATGTCTAAGAACATAAGGAACAGTTTCTGAAATTTGTCTCAATTGATTTCTTTGAGGACCAATGGATAATCTCTTAAAGGCAGAATTGGCAACAGTTGAATTATGTTGCATATTACTTGAATCCAAGGATATGTTGGAAGTAGAAGATGCAAAAAAGTCTTCATCCTTAAGTTTAGGTGACGGCATTTCAAACCCTTCGTTTTCATCAAGTAACATCGATTTTTTAGGTGGTTTCGAAGAATTGTATGAAGAAATAGATGAAACGTCAGGATTGGTGCCATCTTGATCCTTATAAGTCGTAGTAGATGAATTAGCGTTAGTTAATTGAGCGAGGTTTGAAAGCGAAGGAATTGTATTATTTCCATTAACATAAGGTGAATGGTGATCATTGGATTCAAAGCCCCTTTCATTGTTATTACTTCTATTTGTTCCCACTAACATAGAATTATCATAATCATCTTCGTCAATAACACCACCAGTGACCTTGGTCAATCTCTCGGTTCTGTAAGTTTCATACAAGAAATCATGAGTCAAATCCTTTAAATCTTGTAAATGGGTTCCTAAAATGACGGACTTCAATACTGGAAAGTCCAGGTATTTTGGATTATCAACATCGATTAAACCCCATGGGTATTGCCTTGCTCTTATTGTTTTCGTTGCACCAGTTGATTTATCTTGAACGTCATATAAATTTTCTGATGATATTATGGCAAATGGTTGAATCTTCGCTAAGTATTTACATTCCTGAATCAATTCGTAGTCTTCTTCTTCATCATATTCTTTCGAATAATTGTCAAATTGAAATATTGGTACGTTGAATTTTTCAATATCAATCTTAATTTGGTTTTTAAATTGCTTCAATTCAGATTCAGTGAACAGATCTGCTTTTGATATTATTGGAATAATATTAACATATTTTGATAATCTCTTCATACAAGTTATATCAATTTCTCTTAATCCATGACCAGTAGGAGTTATGAAATATAATAAAGCATGAACTCTTGTGTCAACAAATCTTGGATTTCTTCTGATTCTTGTTTCCTCTGCTAATACTAAATCAAATTGTTGTTTCAAATAATTTTCAATTTCAACAAAACACATTTCGTTATTCAAATTATCTCCAAAACCTGGAGCATCAATGATATTAAGAAGTAATTTTTGATTTGAATCGTCAATCATTTCAACTTTAGTTTCAGTTAATGCTATACCAGGTTCTTCATCAGCAGTATTTGGATTGAAATCGTTTTTAGTCAAAATTGAAGTATTTGGTAAAGTAACTGATTTAGCAGAAGTGAAAGCCAAAGTCTTGGTATTTCCAACCAATTTCAGATCATCTTCATAACGATGAGAGCATACTTTCTTATTTAATAAACAATTAATAAACGTTGTTTTACCAGTTCCCAGTTCTCCAACCACCATGAAAGTGAATTTGACTCCCTTCTTAGCATCTTTCCTATAATTAATCATAGGAGAATGAGAAATGGAAGCAAGTGAAGGAGAATCAAAGGTATACAGTTGATCTATTTCCGTCATTTTTATGTTTTCTTTTTTTGTGATTGTCTTTCCTTTCCTAGTTTTGATGTATCTTTTCTTCTATGTCAAGATACGAAGTAGATTGTTCGTTTGTTATCGAACCCAGATCGCAGAGGTAAACTTGTAAAAGCAAAACACGTTGAACAACGAAAGTAATTGGACGTAGATCGAACAAAATACAAAAGCAGTCAAATGAAAAACGGTCAAATAATTGAATTCAACAAAGGACAAATATGCAATTCACAATCTTTTGCTTCTATGAACTTCGGTCAGGTTCAAAAATTCAATATCTAATATCAATGTTGATACTTAAGACCTACTCAGGTAGCATTTATTTTCAATTTGATCTCAAACTGAGATTGACATTTGAGGGTCGTGGCGAAACCTTGAAGGAGAGAACGCGTAAAATTCCACGATGCTACAAAAGGTTGGGAGACTGAGGCAAGCGAACAAAAGTAGTGAAATACATCAGAGAGAAGAATATAAGAAGAGAGAGTTACATTCCTATTACGATAAAATTAAAGTATTGAATGAAAAGTGGTAAATAGGTGGAGCTGCAGAGTCGAGAGCCAGAGATTGTGATTGTCTGAACTCGGAGAATCTTTAATGTCGAGCTTGTGATGTACTGCAAAAGTGGTTGGAACCTATAGGAACCTATGGGTACTTGAATCAACCTGCAAAAACCTGTAGGAACCTGTTGGAACCTGTGGCAAGCTGCAGTGCTCCATTTTGTTACTTCCAGCTCGTCAATTAGACGTTCCTCTCAGTAATATTCGCGGGCCGGAAACCGTCAAATCGCATCTCTCCCCACTGAGCTGAACGTCCAATCCATACCGTGCGAGTCTTTCTCCATCGCTTGGATTGCCACTGTCCGAAATGGCAACTGCACTTGGGTGAATCCTAAGTGCTCCTAAGTGTTCATTTTGCTCCCTAAAGATTTCTCTACTATGTGTAATATTGCCCTAGATCTCTTCTCTACAGAACGTAAAAAGCTCTTATTTAGGTGAGTGTGTATGATTGTGAGTGTGAGAGGGGGAAGTGAACACGGAGGGACAGAAGTGCCTGATGACTGACCTAAAGCTCGCTCAAATGTCGTGAAAGCAACTCAAATTATTGATCACCATGCGAACTTTTTTTGCTCTCTATCTCTGGCCATGTCGGTTTACCAGGCTCGTTCGCAGAAAGCACATTCGATCTGAAGTTGGGCCAGAACTCCAATTTGACCAGAGGACTCTAATTCTATACCTGCTGTATATTATATCTACACTGCCCCTGCTCTACCTCTACTCTACTTTTACTCTACTTTTACTCTACCCCTACTCTACACTTTATCCATCTACTCTATATCCGTATTCTGTCCCCGTTTGACCTCCTAGTGGCTCCTGCCAGACTTGTCGTCTGCTCTGTCTGTTCCGTCTCCTCTGCTTTGACCTCGCACCAAATTCAAGTCTAATTTACACAAAATTGCAGGGAATTCAGAAAAATTGAGATCCTTTGTTGACATCGTTAATTTTTAATCTATCAAACGTTGAATTGTTCTCACATTATTTTCCTTTCTCTTTCGTTAGTTCTTTACTTTCGTAATCGTTTACTTTTGTCTTGTAGCATTTGTTTAATCTAACATCAATCATGGATATTCTTCAGGTGTTGGAGAATGCTTTATTGCATCCGGATCCAAATAAAAGAATCGAAGCTGAACGTCAATTAAATGATGCCGCTTCAAATCACTTCGTGGACTATTTAACCCTTTTATCCAATGCCCTTATCAATGAAGAAGCGAAAACTGAAGTTAGAATGTTGGCTGGGATTGGATTAAAGAATCAACTCACCTCTAAAGATCCTAAAAGGAAAGAAGTTCAGCTGCAAAGATGGGTTCTGTTACCAGATCAAGTTAAATCTCAAATTAAAGAAACCACTATGAAAGCACTTCTTTCACCGAATGATAGAGTTGCTAATGCTGTAGCTCAATTGGTAGCTGCAATTGCGGATATCGAATTACCAAGAAATGAATGGCCGGAATTGATTCCAATAATTATTGAAAATACAAAGACTGAAAAGGATGTAAATGCTAAGAGAGCTTCGCTTTTAACTATTGGTTATATCTGTGAGACTGCTGATCCTAATAATCCAGCTATCATCAATCAGTCTAATGGAATCTTAATTGCTATAGTCCAAGGTTGTCAGTCTTCTGAACCTCTGAAATTAGTAAGGCTAACTGCCCTTAATGCATTGGTAAATTCTTTGGAGTTTATCAGATTTAATTTTGAAAGAGAAGGAGAAAGAAATTATATTATGCAAGTTGTTTGTGAAGCTACTCAAGCTGATGATAACGAATTGCAAGCTGCAGCTTTTGGATGCTTGTCACGAATTATGGCGTTATACTATCATTACATGGCTTTATACATGGAAAAGGCTTTGTATGGTTTAACTGTTTCTGGAATGCAGCTGGAAGATGATAAAGTGGCATGTATGGCTGTCGAGTTTTGGTCCTCTGTTTGTGAAGAAGAACTTGAAATAACCTTACAAAGAGAAGAATATAGTTCAAATGAAGGTGGTGCTAATGGTCAACCAGAATTTACAAGCTTTAATTTTGCTTTGGTTGCCATTCAAGATGTTCTTCCTACTCTTTTAAAGCTTTTGGCGAGACAAAATGATGATGCTGAGGATGACGACTGGTCAGTTTCCATGGCAGCTGGTGCTTGTCTACAATTATTTGCTCAAGATACTGGTAACTATGTAATTGAACCAACTCTTCAATTTGTGGCTGCTAATATTGGAAATACTTCTAACTGGAAATATCGTGAAGCCGCTGTTATGGCTTTCGGTTCTATATTAGATGGACCTGAACGTGATCAATTGAAAACTTTAATTGGTCAAGCATTGGAACCAATATTGACATTAATTAATGACGAATATCTTCAAGTTAAAGAAACTGTCGCCTGGTGTTTAGGTAGAATCGCTGACTTGGTTGTTGATGCAATCAATATCAATGAACATCTTCCAAGTATTATACAAGCACTTGCAACCGGACTTCAAGATCACCCCAAAGTATCTACTAACTGTTGTTGGACTTTAATGAATTTATTAGAAGAATTATGTTCTGATGGTCCTAAACAGGAACTGACTGTCATGTCTCCTTACTATCCAACTCTTATACCAATTTTAATTCAACTTTCTGGTAAGGAAGATAATGAATACAGCTCTAGAGCTTCGGCCTATGAAGCCTTGTCTAGTTTCGTTATGTTCAGTGCAAATGATTCCATGCCAATTGTTCAAAATGTTGCTCAAGAAGTTTTATCTCGATTGGAAACTACTATCAACATTCAAGAAGGTCGTCAAGGTCAACAATTGACTGCAGAAGAAAGGTCTAACTTTGAAGAACTTCAAGTTAATATCCTTTCTCTTGTGACTAACATCATCAGAAGAGCTGGACATGGTGTCCTTGCAGTATCTGATTCTCTTATGACAATGTTCTTAAAATTGTTAGCCAATGGGAATAAGGATGAATCGTCAACAAGTGGCAACGATGGCATTAATAATAATACCAATAATTCATCTATTAAGTCTTCCAATTCTTCTCCAATTGAAGAAGATGTATTTATTGCAATTTCGGCGGTTGCATCAACTACTGGTGTTGATTTCCTTAAGTATATGGATGCATTCCAACCCTACTTAACTGCTGCTTTACTTAATACAGAATCTCCAACTAGTAACATTGCGGTTGGATTAGTAGCAGATCTTGCTCAAGCCCTTGGTCAAGCAATATTACCATACCTCGAAAACTTAATGACCATTTTAGGTACAAATCTTAATAATAGTGAAGTTAAAAGAGATCTCAGACCCATAATATTGTCTTGTTTTGGAGATGTTGCTACTTCTGTTGGGGTTAATTTCAAACCTTATGTTTCATTTGTTATGCAAATCTGTAAAGTGGCCCTGGAAATGGAACCTGAAGATAATGCTATTGAAACTTTGGATTATGTTTTAAATGTTAAGGAGGCAGTATTGGATGCTTATGTTGGAATTGTCGGAGGATCGTCAGAAGACCCTTCAATACTATTTGATTACTTGGGACAAATTTTCTTGTTTATTCAACAAGTTCTGCTTGACATCAATATGTCTTCCACGGATTCAGTTTGCCGAGCAGCAGTTGGATTATTGGGAGATATAGCCGCTATGTTCCCTAATGGAGAATTCAAGCAGGCATACATGCAACCATGGATGATAGAGTTCATCAAGAAAACAAGATCGAATCCATTATTCCTGGCTGCTACCAAAGATACTGCAAGGTGGGCTAGAGATCAACAGAAGAGACAAGTTTCCATATCTTGAAATGTTCATTAAGTGAATCATCTGATGCAACAACTTGTGGTTCTTGTGAACTAAGTAATGTTGGACATTGCACAGTCTTCCATTCGACAACACTGTGATCTTAAATTAGGAGAGACCCGTGGTCTCTTTGACTCTAATACACTCTTTTTATTTCATACTCTTATACTCTCATACTCTCATACTCTCATACTCTCATACTCTCATACTCTCATACTCTCATACTCTCATACTCTCATACTCTCATACTCTCATGCTCTCATACTCTCGTACTCTCATACTCACACTCATACTCTCACATCTCATGACATACTACCATTTTATTGATACATCAATTTTGGTAGTGTGTTCTCTCTATATCTTGGTATATAGATACTCTTATAAATATACAATAATAAATACAAACTTAACCATGTAAGTAGTAACATTACATCATTGAGATGAAGCACTTGACGCTTCGCTTTGCGCACGGAACTTCTCTGACATTTCCAACATCGCGAAAAAGATCAAGCCATAATGAGGGCCCTATGCTACGTTCTCCACAAGACAAGGTTGAACACGGAAAATGTCAAGGCTTCTTAGTTGGATACGAGCCATAAGGTGCATCATGTCTTCTGAATATAACCCCGTTCCTTTCGATCACACGTATATACTATATGATCCCAATGACCTCATATCAATGATATCTGTACATTTTTCATTGTTACCAGTGTACATCATGGTATTCTATACGTCTTGGTTCTTGATCACTAGAGAAATTGAGCCAGTGATAGTGGTTGGAGGTCACTTAGTTG
The DNA here is from genome assembly GCA_030564725.1 of Chernovozyma sophiae-reginae. NCBI lineage: Eukaryota > Fungi > Ascomycota > Pichiomycetes > Serinales > Debaryomycetaceae > Chernovozyma > Chernovozyma sophiae-reginae. Next base: position 37,124 of record JAKTYG010000012.1, read on the forward strand.
GGGAGATTGCTAACAAGATAGTGAAAAGGATCTTGAGACAACCCAGACCCGACTTCCATAAGGATTTTGGTATCGGATCCTACAGTTTATCTTATGGAATGCCTTCTGCTCATTCCCAATTCATGGGTTTCTTTGCTACGTACTTTATTTGTACCATTTTTTTCAGATTGGATCATTTCAGTATCAAGCAGAAGACTGTTGGTTCCGTGGTATTATTCATAACTTCTGCTCTCGTAGCATTTTCAAGAATCTACTTGCTCTATCATACTGTACAACAGGTGATGGTAGGAGCAGTAGTTGGATCGTTTCTTGGATTTTCATATTTTATTATCATTAGCATTGCCCGTGATGTTAGATTCATAGATTGGATATTGTCTTGGCCAATCATACGATACTTTTATGTAAAAGATTCATATTTTCATTGCTATCAGACTTTTAGAGATGAGTATAATTCGTATGTTGACCGAGGAATGGGAAAGCTGAAGATGGATCAAGCTAAGAGTAGAGTAGAATAGATAGAGCTTCAATATAGTACGAGATAAACTAGACTGTAGAGTGTTACGTGAATCTTGAAGCGATTAGTAGTAGTAGTAGTAGTAGTGCTGTGTCTTTTTGCTCTCTGCTGACAAGTGAAAGATAAACACCTGAGAGACCCCAAGCTTTATTGTTGTCACTGTTTCAATCTCAACTATATATTGCGTTGGATTTCATGAAAATATATAAGTATATAAATAGATAATACAAAGAAGGATAACGAATTAAAAATCATCCCATTTATCATTCTTCCAATCATCTTCTTGTTTCTTATTGGCCAAAGAATTACCTAAACCTTGTAATTTGGTTCTTTCCTTAGGCTTACTCAATCCAAATGCTGGTTCTTCTTGTCCTTGTACCTTCGCATAACCGTCTGGGGTTGAGCCTCCTATATTCAAACCATCGAATAATTCTCCAAATTTCTTATCTAAACCTTGCTCATGGGTAAATGTTTGAAAAGTTTCCTGTCCATATTTACCAGTTTCTTGCATTTTCTGACCAAATTGAGCCATGGCTCTCTTTGCTTCACTAGAGATATCACTTTCTTGTAATTGACTGATTCCAGGTTTTATTACTGTTTCATTTACTTCATTAACCGACTTGACCACAGTAGTTGAAAAAAGTCCCCATCCTTTTGAAAGAGTACCAAGTGGATCACTCTGAAGGTTATTCAAAGTAAACGCAGCTAATGAACCACTACTACTATCTTTATTGGTAGTCGGTGCGGGTGTATTACCGAATCCACCATACTTTCCTCCTTGAGATGGTGGAAGATGATCAGGTCTTGATTCATTCTTTGAGCCAAGTTCTGCAAAATATTGTTCATTCTTTGCCTTATCGTTAGATAAAATTGGAGTACCACGACGAGATTGAATTGCTGTTTGACTTGAATTATTACTGACATTTCCAAGATTATTATTCTTGGAATCATTTAAATTATTAATATCTGGTAAAGTTTCACCCGTATGGTCCTTAGGAACGTATTCTTTACCTTCAATCTCACAGGTTAATTTTTCTTTATAATCCTCAGCAACGTAATTGTTATATTTATAATTAATAGGAAGATTGGTGTCTAATCCATTTGCTTCCATGTAAATTTTTAAGTTCTCATTGCCTCCTTTTTCCATTCTTAATACTTCTTCAGGTTTAAATTGATCCATAGTAATTGATCTAACGAAAGATATGTGAACCCCTAAACCACGATGAACTCCAGCACATTCAAGACAGATGAAGATTCCAAATTTTGGAGAAGCCCATTGAGGGTTTGGGGCTCCACAATCAAAACATTTCTTGTTAAAACCACTTCCTCCATTCTTTTGTAAAGTAAGCAATTTACGACGAGTGTCTGGATCGATAGACATGATTTATTCTGGTTGGTTTGTGAAAGTAAAAGAACAATTCAAAGCGAAAGTTTGTGGTGATGTAAACTTTTATTCCTTTCTTGAATATTCAGAACCAATTATATCTAAATAATCTCCTAGTTAAGAGTTCAAATATGATCAACTAGAAAAACTATAAGTCCTGCAATAAAAAAAACGACAACCTTGTTGTTCTTATCTTTCGCTACAAAGATTACGACAGTGTCAAATTCATTTTTGCTTTTTTTTTTTAGTTTAAAGGTGAACGCGTCGCACACGACCAATTGTGAAGCTCAGCCGTGTAAGATGCTTCGAATAGGAGGTTGTGTATTGGAAGCAGTTGATGGTTCAGTTAGAAGAGGACAGATGACTACATGGAAGACATTGTTCTTGTAGAAAGTTAACTGAAATAGCTTATCATCGTAATTCATTAATAATAAAATCATAATAATAATAATAATAATAAGAAGTGGAAGAAGAAGAAGAAGAATATATTCACCTTTTAGGTTTCAAGCTGAGAATGCCGAGGACTACTTGGAACGAATAGTTTATCAAGTTCAGTTCTCAGAGATACATGCAACTAGAACTAGCTCAATTAGTCCTATTTGGAGTCAAAGAATGAGCAATCTTCTTACTTGCAGTGGTGAACTTATGTTTTAAGGTCTTTGAGAGCTTATTTGGGGACTCTCTGTTGGGAGAATTGCTTTTTAATATCGACCCGTTACCATTTTGAACCGTTGAATCACTGTGCGTTCTAGTTGCTGAACTGTTGCTCTCATATACAGCTGATGCAGCAACATTAATTTTGGAGTTGCTGAGACCTGAACTGTTTGCTCCGTTAATCTTTACCGCAAGACCATTTGAATTGTTCAATTCAATGCTATGTTCACTTAGAGACCCTTCGTCCTCATTTCTGGTCTTACTTTTGTCTTTCTTTGACCCTCTAATATTAATCTTGTTGTCTTCCATATTTTCATCTCCTTGAATCGCATGGTCATCTTTTCGTTGTTCTTCATGTTGTTGCTGTTCTCCTTCTTCCTCTTCCTCTTCCACATCCTCTTCCTCTTCTTCTTCTTCTTCTTCTTCAAAATGTCTCTTCGATCCTTTTTTCTTCATTTCAATTTCTATTCCCAGAAAGATATTATTGACTGGCTTACTCTTACTTTGGGAATGGTCATCATGGTCCAAGTTTACAGATTTCAATTGCATTTCATCATTCTCTGGCAATTCTTCCTCCAATGGAGTCGAAGCATTGTATAATGATATCCCATTGAAATTGTCATCTTCATTCATATCATCAGCTTGGTCCGCAATATCGTCTTCTTTGATCTCCATTTCTTCCTCTTCAATATTTCGAACCACGTTTATAAATTCTCTTCCTGTGGAAACATAATTCAATTCATTCTTAAGAAAATCTTCTTCATTTTCAAATATGTGTTTGGCTAATGAACGGTAATTTGTATTATACCTAGGTCCACTATTTCTTAGAATTATTTCGAGGAAATCAAGGCACAGAGAATTCGACAAATTATTTGCATTCAGGATTGTCTTGAAGAATATAAAGAAATGCAGAAAAATCCTTTTCTCAATGATGTAGTCAATGTATCTCTTTTCATTGAGCTGTACAATACTTTTCAAACATCCAATTGCGGTAAGTTTAAGGTGGGATTTGAAGGATCCAGATATTATTCTTGCAATTCCAAGGATTATATCATTATCAATGAAAAATGGGATCAGTAACTTTGGATCATGTTCTTTAACGCAAAAGAAAACCAAGTCTGTTAAATGCTGTAATAAGACATGATCGCTCGGTGCTTCATCGTTTTCAACTGCTAATCGAATTAGACTATCGAAGAGTTTAGGAGCAACTTGAGAATAGAATGCCTGGAAGTAGTTATTGGTGTTTATATCGTTGAAATTATCAGTTCCATCTACTTGACTGAATCTATTCATTGAACTTAAGTCCCTCTTCAACAGTTCAATTTCAAGCTCATTATTACCATTCATTGGGCTCTGGGAATTTGTCGCTATATTTGAATCAAGAAGAATTCTCAAGGCTTCATAAGCTTGAATTTTAAGTCCAGGGTTTTTATCTTCCATCAAGAGTCTGGTCAATATTCGAATAAGTGTCATGTCATCAGATAACTTCAAATGCAAGTTAGAGTCAATTGCAACATCTCCAGTTTCTGGTTCGCTAGGTATCTGATGTTGTTGTTCAATTGGTGGGTCTGAATTATCTATATCTATATCATTATCAATGGAGTTCACTAGTGACACATCCTGTTCTATTATTATCACGATTAATTCTGTTCCCAAAGTCCTAATTGAACAGTCTTTATCCTTTAATGCAAAACTTATCATTTTGAAAAGTCCTTTCTTCACAAGTACTGAAAAGAATTCTATTTTTTGAAATGCCTGGAGAGATTTAGCAATTAAAACATACTGATGTAACATTCGAACACCATCTCGCTTTTTTTCCAACAAACTATGAGATTCTGAATCAGATGAACTATTTATAAGAGAACCTTCAAGTTCTTCAGATAACACGGTGTAATCTCCAGAATTTCCACTTTCATTTGTCACTCCTTTGTCTTCTTCCACATCATCTCCATAAATCTGAAATAATTTCTCTAAGAACCCGTTGTTATTCTCGGAGTCCTTCACAAAACTGATGATATCAACTTGATTGAAATAAATCAAAGAGCTGATCAAATTGAAAGTCTGATCATCTAAAAATCTTGGCAAAACTACGTCTTTTAAGAAATTTAAATGGAAGTCATTTTTGAATACTTTTAGAATTTGTTCATTTGGTGCATCGATGACTGTTTTGAATTTTGACTTATCTTTAAGGAACTCTCTGTAACATGCCTTGAAATTCGGATATTCTTGGTCATACTCTAATATTCCAACCAAACCCACTATCTTTTCTTCAGAAGAAACAAAATCTTCTATAATGGAAGCTTCGCTGTATAGAATGAGAGTTTTGACTATTTCACAGATTATGTGTAGACTTATAATATCATGGGCAAGTTCACTCTTATAAAATTGATCAACTAATGCCATGAAATATTCTTCTTCTTTAATGAAATTCAGGATACTATTTCTAGTAAACTGCAGATTATTACCTTGACTTATAATTTCTAGAACTCTAGTTAAATTCTCTCGGTTTGGTTTTTCTGGATAAGTAATTGGACCAGTGATAAGCTCGGTAACCTCCGTTGGTTGACCGATTATTCCATCTGTATTATTTTTGCCACTATTAGAGTTGTTATTTGAATTATACTCTCCATCTATAATGTTATCATTCGGTATCACATAATATAGAGAAATTTCAGGAGCATATTTCTCTTGTTGAATTTTAATTATAAATTCACATAAATCAGCACATGCCTCCGTTTCTTGAAATGATAGGGCTAGGTCTTTCCCTTGAAGGTCAGTCCACACAATAAGGGTTTCCTGTTGTCTTTGATATTGTATCGATCCTTCTAAGAAAGACTTAAGAATTATTTCATCGGTATTCAATTCATTTCTGACTAAAAAATATGGTTTTTTCGTCTCTGTATCGACTTCACCGACGCAATATCCGGTACCATTATCTATCCAATCTTCACCTTCGAGAAGATAAACTTTAACTCTTCTGGGAGCCCTTCCAGCTTCTTCACCGAACTCGGGCATCTATGGATTTATTTTGTTTGTTTGTTTGTTTGGACAAGGATCTTTAAAGTGAAGGAAGATACTAAAAGTATTTGGATTCAAATCAGAAGGGAGTTCAAAAAGATCGGATGCATAAAATGTTAAGAAAGGGTTTCTTTGAGTTAATTGGCTGTGCAACAATTAGGAAATCAATCTCAATACTATTACTGAATTCAGGGTACGTAATACAGAGAATACAGATTTTGAGGGTGCCCTTAGTGTGAGATGGATGAGAAGAAATCCACTTTTCTTTAACTTGACTTATGAAAGAGTAACTATGGTACGGCTTTGTTGCCAAAGTGGTTCATATCTTTTTAAGTAAACAGATTTTGGGTTGGTGTGCGCGTCGTTAATATGAAGGATAAAAAATTGCGATAAGTGAAAGAAAAATGCTGCGAGGGTTTGCGATAGTCAACGATAAAGAGACTATTTAAGGGAGTTGGTAGAGAGATATGAGAAGAATAATGAAGAGAGGGTTTGAAGATTCAGTAGGATAGAGAACATTTTAAAGCGAAGATGGAGAGCATAAAGAAATCGATTTGAGATTAAGAACATTACAATATGATGCAATGCAATTTCTTGGTTCAACTATTAAGCTTCCCTAAGTTATCTGGGGTAGTGTAAGGAAAAGAAAGATCTTACAGTCACCTACTTTACACCTCATCAACGTAAGCATTTTGCTGTTTCAGTTCTCCCTAAATGGTCGATTGCGAAACTTGCTCCCTCTGAATCTTGGTTGACCTGCAGTTAGAATGGAGTTCCAATTAACTTGAAACCCAAGGCGCAGACTGATCTTGAATGGAGAGAAGTTTTCGATCTGTAAGAAAACGTTTGGTTGACTGACAGACTATCTCAGACGTAACTTAAACGGTGTAGCCTCAAAGGTTTCTGATTCTCTTGGAAGAGAGATTCACACACTTGAGGTTTGCTCGCTGCAGATTGACACGCGAGAAATTCACACGTTAGAAATCTACGCGCGCCAGAAATTGACAAGCCAGAGATTCCCGTGACAGTGTTGCTCTCCAATGCTGCATCGCACACCAAATTCAACACTCTCAATAAGCTGCGGATGTTTGGGATATCATGAGACTGAACATACACCTGCTTCAAAATACATTGTCTAATCATCTACTTTTTCAAGCAGCACCATTAACCTGACAGTATTTCTTTGGTTATCGATTTTAATTTCTTCGAAAACACGCAACTTGTCTCTAAGTAATCATATGTTCCTCTAAGTTTCCTCTTCTTGCTTACACTCCTCCATATAATACTTTCAATCTACAAGTTACATTTTGCAACCATTAAATCAAAAATTAGTAGGTTACAGAGATTTCTTTCTTTTTAATAAATAGATCTATCAATCATCTTCATTGACTATATACATTAAAGGGTGAGACAAAACGACTACTATCTAATGACAAAGAAGTGCTGCACTGGTAAGATTACGCAACCAATCAACCTTATCCACATCATGGGTATCTTCAACTTCACCCCATTGCTCAGTTTGAAATATGATTTCCATATTACCAAGTTCGATGATTTCATCAATAGTACGGAAATAATAATCACTAGCACTGGTCTTGTTGAGTTGATATAAATTCTTCAACAATTGCTTACTAGAACTATTGGATCTTAATAAAGTAATACCACATAAGAATGATTTTGAAGTTAATATTGCCTTCTCTAATGCAACCAAATCATACATATTTAATTGCTCGAGCCAATGTAATACAACGTTTTGGGTAGTAATAGTTTGTCTATTGCCTCGGAGTCCGTGAGTTTCACAATCAAGGTACTCTAATTCAACAGATTCTCCTTCTGGTAATAAGTTATTATTTCTACCATATTGAGTGAAAAAATCATTATATTCTTCAATTAATGGACGATATAATTCTTCTTGTCTTTTTCTTAAATTACCTTCATACTCTTCATGAGTAGCAAATATCAAACAAGTATCAGTATCAAGATATCTTAAAATATTCAATCTGATATCTTCAATATTCCCAATTTTAGCGGCGATTTCATCACTAGATAAATTTTGGTTTATCACGGTGTCTAAATCAATTGATCTTGCAACAATTGAAGTTAACGGTAAAGCATTAGTTTTAACTTTGAGATCCGATAAGTTGGACCACTCGTGAGATAACAAGTGAGCAAGTGATTTTTTAGTTTCAGGAAGTGATAAGGGGAATCCCAATGGAGTCTTAAGACATTTACCATCCAATTGTACCTCATAAAGTCCAGTTTGAGGATTTTTAGCAATGTCTACATTTTCCCAAAATTTTAATAAAGTTTTGGATAATCTGTTTGTGTCTGAAACAATATTACTTTCAATAGTGTTATCTTGACCTAAAGGTTTGGAGGATAAAACACTAAGAGGTTTGGAATCGTCATTGGATTGCACAATTTGTGGATCAACTTTTGATGAAATTGTACGACCCAAAGTAATCGAACTATTAGAAATTATTCTTTTGTTAATAAATACACCAGCTCTATAGAGTGGTATTCTGCCGCAAGCAACCCTCAACATGATCTATCACAATGGTATTTAACAAAAGGGGAAGGTTAATGAAGAATGAAGATGGATTATAGGAGTAATTAAGTAATTTTTCACTCTTTTGGTTGCACTGGATAGATCAGAAACGAGCAGGAAATTCGGAACTATGTGCAGGTTTCAACGATAATGTATGGAACTGGGTTCAATTCTCAAACAGAAGATCCATTGAACAGTTAGTAGGTGTTCATTCTGATATCTACAGTTGTATTTCCTGTTAAGTTTGAACTTTCTGTTGAACTTGGAGCTTTAAAGGTCGTATAAATCATATTCCGAAGCTTTTGAACATGTCTGGAAATCAACAAGCGATGCAGAAGCTCCTTATGGAAATGGACAATCAATTGAACAGATCCAAAGCTGAACTCTCTATGTGTAATCTTCAATTGAGCAGAGTTGATAGCAATCTTAAACTTATTCAGTCCACAAAGTCTCAATTAAATAGCATATGTACCGACTCTGAACCTGTTTGGCAGGGTGTTGGTAAAGCCTTTGTGAAGACAGATGTGAATTCGTACTTGAAGGGAGTCACTGAGGACGAGAAAGAGTTTCTTGAAAATAAATCTTCGTTAGAAAAAAAGAAACACTACTTGGAGACTACGTTAGAGAAGACATTAGACGGTATGGCTCAAATAGTAGGAGTGAAGAATTGAGACATTAGCGTTTTTGTATTGCGATACTCTGAGAGAGTGAGAGTGAGAGTATCTCATCAGCACTCAGTCTTCGGGATCTGCTCCCTAGTAAACGGAATTAGGAATGTTTAAGATACCAGTAAATGGTGAATAACATACCCGTATCTAGACGTTCTTTCTCCCTAGCGGTGGACATGGAGTACTTCTTTCGTTTTGGAAATATACTTTCCTGTTGACTGAATTGTTAATTCTTGGCCCTTCTGGATAACTAGTAGCTTCGAGAACTAGGATGAGGTGTAGAAGGCGATTATCATGCAGTTCAACAATTGGTAAGTGATGGTTATGTCATTGCTAAACATTCTTTAAACAGTAGGTGTTCTGTTGAACACTTGCCACGGAATAGATTGTACACGTTAGCTCATAGCCATCCATTATATATATATAGATACATAGTACAATATAACGTAAGTCATGATTTTGTTAAACTAATTAATGTTATGTCTAAGTAATAATTCGAATTATACAAAAGGTTGGTCATTTTTCTCTAAGAAGTAGCCAAACTTCACTGAAGATCAACCATTTTACTGGAGGTTGTCGATTTTGCTACATACTGCGGGTACCATCAGCTCTCAGTCACTGTCTTCTTCTACTCCATCGTCCAAAATTCTTCTCTCTATATCATTATCAGGAAATTTCTCCTTCTGCATCCTTTCAGTTAAAAGTTCATTTACTTGGTCTTGTACTGAAGTTAGTCTGGCTCTTAATCGTCCTAAATTTGTATCTTTAGGTTGAGATGGTTTATCTCTGTCTTCTCCTCCAGCTTTAAGTACTACATCAGATATTTGAGTTGTCTTTCCATCGGTTGAATGGGGCCCTTCTCCTGGAACAAATGTCTGGGTGTACGTTGGCGAAGTATAAGTAGCCTTTGGAATTAATTCCATTTCGTTTTTCCCGTTGAATAACTTTGTTCCTTTCAATGTGATGGTGTTAGCTCAACTTAATCTTCAAAGATCATGTCTCCAACGTTCGCACTTGGCTCGGTGGCTCCCTAGTGTTCGTAGTGTTCGTGGTCTCAGTTTCGCACTAAATGGAGTTTCATAATTGATCTCTACTGAACCCTACCAACTGTTCCACAAGACATTGGTCCCCCAGTAAATGATCGGTGGCTACATAGATCATATACTAAGAGATCACACTTAGCAGTGTTGGAATTAACTGCCATAAATTTCTGTATTTGTCTTGACTACATGGCTAGACAACCCGCAAAGATCTGCTAAATACTCTTCCCATGTTCCTCTCTTTCTCTACCGATCAATGATCATTTCTACATCTATTCCAAGCTCTTCCTTTTTATTTTCTTCTTTAAACAAAAAAATACCTAATCTGCTACTTCTTGAAAGTACCTTCATTTGAAATTCTTAATCGGAATTCGTTTAGCAGTATTCGAATATGCATTGAATTTGATTTCAATGATTTCATCAGTTGAAAAATGTAATGAAGGTATATCATAACATGAGCACGACATTAAGTATCCATAGAATACCTTTAACACAGTATCATCAGCGATTATCAATATATCTCCACTCATTCTTTCCGTTTCAAGAATTAAAGGCTCGATTTTAATTGCTAAATCATGATACAGTTCAGCCCGAGAAAATCTATGGTGATATGGATCCTGAATGAATTGTTCATATTCAGTAGGATATTTACTTGCAATCTCTGCAACAGTCATACCACCAACTTTTCCAGGATTTTTCTGAGAAAGTTGAATTCTGTGTCGTATGTTTATGTTTTTATTTGCAAAAAATTGGGTCGTTTCAACGGTACGCTTTTTAACTGAAGTCCAAACAACAAATGAATCATCATGTATACCATCAACTCCGGCTGCTGATTGACGAGAAAGATGCAGCAGCAGCAGAAGCAGGTTTAATTGTTGATCTTCTTCTTCTTCTTCTTCTCCTTTTTCTTTTTCTTCTTGATCATACTTTTCATGTGGCTTACCATCTGGTACTTCATGTCCTTCAATTTCTTTCAGTCCTTTAAAGTAAGTCTTTCCTTCAGCCTCTAAATACTCAATCAATGACATGGTCAAATTCTTTGCATATTGTAAACCAGTTTCATCCAATGGAGGATCATAGCTATAATCTAAACTATTCTTATAGCACCTTGCAAAGAACACCGAACCACGTTTAATTCGTGAGTTCATTAAAAAGAATACCACTTTATTAATCAAATATCCAAAATCTGAATTATGAAGTTCAATTCGTTGACCAAAATTGATGAACTTAATATAACTCAAGTTGTTGGAATTATCAACATCATCCATTTCTTGGTAATAAGGAGTCAACATTTGAATTCTTTCACTATAATCCTTATATGCCTTTACATAATTCCAGTTTTTATAATCAGGGGATAATTTTGCTGCTTGTTCCATATTCTTTAAAATTATAGAATCATCAGTGACTAAAGATTCAATAAATAACACTTGAATGTTCAACGCAAAGAACTTTTCTTGAAGCTCTTTACGATATTCCGGAAGAGCATTAACAGCATCATAAATAGCAACTTGTCCCTTATCATTTTTAAAGAAATTCAACATATCATTAATACATTCATCAACAATTTTATGACGAAATTCATTATTCTTGGGAGAATCTGGAGTTGGTACAAATATATCAAATGGTAAATCTCCTTGTTCAGTATTTGCTCTACGATAATCTCCCAAATGAAACAGATGAGTTTTAACTCCTAACCATCTAAGGTATCTAGTTAAAGAAACTGATAAATGAGTTTTCCCTCTTCCAGGAAGACCAGCTAATGCAATACAAAACTTACCAGCATGGAAAAGTCTACCACTTTCAGTCGAATATAGTTGAGCAGGAGAAATGTGGTTAGGATCAATTTCATTATGAACACCATCGGTACCGGTGTCACTCATTCTACGATTTCTATAGACGGTAGAGGCTCTCCTAGAGGAGGAGGAGGAGGCAGCAGCTGCCGAAGCTGAACCTGGAACAGAACTGGGGCCAGAGCCAGAACCAGAGCCAGAACCAGCACTAGGTATCGAATTTAAAGTAGAACCGATTCCTAAATTGGCTTCAAGATTAAGTCCTGATACAAGATCTGGTCTCGTAGTATTATGAAAGCTCCATCTTTTTTTGGTCCTTCTACCAGCCAGGGATGGATTCAGTTCAAGGGGTGATGATCCAAACCCATTAAAGATTTCTCCCTCTTTATCCTCAATGTCCGGTAAATTTGATTGTTTAGACATATTTTGTGTGTATAGATTAATTTCCTCCTATCGATCAAGAAAGATAGTTAAAGATAGAATTGTGATCGACATGTACCCCAGTTCCACTTCTGATAGGTAGAACATGGGCCACAAATGGACGGGGTACATGCAGGAACCCAACCCCAAACTTCGGATCATGAGTTAACACAAGGGAAGGAATTTATTTTCTTTGGTCTCATTCTGCTCAGGTGAAAAGTCGGGCAAGATAAAGGGCCCCGCAAAAAATGAAAAAAAATAAAAATAAAACAAGTACAATATGAAGAAATAACGACCAGGATAGATGGTATTGAGCCATTATGGTCAGCCAGGTTTTTGTTTAGAACTGAGTTGGGGTGCCAGAGACTTTGAAAATCTGATTAATATCTGCAAATGCTTCCCAGCAGCTCTGCACTAAAATCTACGAGAAAGAACCGAAATAAGGATCACGTGATGAAATAGATGCTCTGGTTGAGGATAGCAAGAGGAGGAAGGAAAGAAGTGAGAAGGAAATAAGTGCTATGTTACCGAATAGAGTTGGTTCATTCTGGTTGGCATCTGCTTGTGAGAATTCATCCAATGTCTTTAATTTATTTGGAAGTGGATCTGTATGGTTGGAGAGCGTTAGAAGGTGTAACTTGTCTTTTGGTAGACAGACATTGCATTTCGCGACCTCGCTCACTATGGCATGCGCTAGAGCAAGGTAGTGCCGAGTAGGGTGAAGTAGGGCAGGGTATTACGCTGTAGCAAACAACAGCGCATATTAGCGCTTATCTGGGCACGGTGCTAATTGTATCACTCCATGAGTAGTATCACATCGTAGTAGTATCACATTCCAGTAATTGAATCACCCAGAAGAACACACAAGAACAGCAATATTCCCGTAGTAGCTCTTCCCACAGCAGCAGTTAGTAGAACAAAGTAGTACAAAGAAGCAGTCGCTGCACATAGAGGAGCAGTGCAGAGTGGATTAGCTCATCTCACTGCAGCTCATAGCGACCCCAACTCACAGTTACTCACAGTTACTCTAGTCTTAGTAAACCTCAATTACATCACAAATCAAGTACAACTTGTATACCGATTTGATAAATCATCTTCCGCAACACTACGTCTATATGTTTCTCTACATCTCAATAAAGAATCTCAGCTGCACACCCGTAAAGTAAAGTGGCTCCTTGATCCTAAATCCTACAATTTGACGACTCTTTGAAAAATCGATCGTCCATTTTCATCATTACAGATATTGATTTATTTATTCAGTATGAAAAAGTACTGTACATTTACTCAAGCTTACCACCCTTTCTTTCAATCAAAGCCTTTCTATCTTTGTCTAAGTGTAATTTGGTAATGACAACTTTAGATGGATGAATATTGATTGGAACGGAAGCACCGTTAGATTTTTCCTTTTGTAATTTTTCAAGTTGAATGGCGAATTTCAATCTGTAGACAGAGTTGATCTTACCTTCGGAACCTTTCTTAGAACCTCTAACGACTAAGACTTCATCATTTTGTCTGATTGGTAATGATCTGATGTTGTATTGAGCTCTTAATTCTTTGGATAATGGGGCAGACAACAAAGTTCTTCTTTGGACAGAAGAGGCAGTGAAGTAAGCCTTTCTAGCTTTGGAACGGGAAGAAGAAACGTCTAAAAAAATTGTTAGTATTTGCAAAGAAGAAGAAAAATAGTAATTAAAGAACGGGAGTATGTGATAAACGGGATAAAAAAAATTAGCAAGGTATATCCATCCATTAGCTTTCATTATAGTAATTTGATAGACTAGACGGTGAAAATGATTAGAAGTAGAAACTGAACTATTCACACAAGTTAAGATATCGTCTTATACGGTTAAGTACTTCGAAGCGCAGCTCATGACATCTTTTTTAATATTATTTAGAACCATTTGCTTAATCAAACTTCAAGTCATAGCCTGACTTGTTTCTTTCACTTGTCATTCAATGTAACTTCTGCCTCAGTTACATAGTTTACATGTTCATTGATCAATGGGCACCTCTTGGTTGTACAAATTCATCATCCTCTATCATACACCCCATTCCTTAAATCTCAAATGATATTTACCTTGACTAATCTTGGCCATTTTCAATAGTTATGTGGTTATCAAACTGTCTAAAATGTCTTGAAAACTTTTAATGTTAGCGCTTCTTGACTCTAACGCAGTTTGGGTGAGGATGAAAATTTCCTCAGATGAAAGATGGTTTGCGAACGACCGGCAATCTTTGTGGTGAGGGCTGAGCCCTTTGCTAGTCACGTGGATTAGCTTGATGGGTTAATCTTGTCTCTGCAATATATGGATATTGGATACTTACTGGGAGTGTTGGGGAGGGTTTGGTACAATTAAGAGGATTTAAGAAGTAGTTTTCTACTAAATGGAATCAATTGGTGATTAAGACCCAAAAAAAAGGTGAAAAATTAAACTTCGAGCTTCTCATAACCTCTAAACTCTCTCAGCATCATCGATCGATGCTGAGGAGGTCTTAGTGACAGTTAGTCAGACAAACAGTACCATATAAGCCCAATTTTTCCATCTAAGCCTCAAGAAGTATTACTTGCAGACATAAATGCAACACCTGCAATGTAGAACCTACTATATCCAAAATAGAATAGAAGAAATGTCACTTTTCCTCTCTCTCTCTCTGAAAAATAAAAGATAAACCCGAGGCGGGACTCGAACCCGCAATCATAACCGCCGGAAGATTACACCTTAACCAATTAGGCCACACGGGCGAATCTAATGCTTGTTTTCATGAATTGTTGTTAAGAACCTAAAGATCTAAGGTAAGAATCTCATATATATATCCCAACTAATAACCAAATTATGTCGAAAAATTATTGAATTGATACAAAATCGATATGCCTGTTTATTTCTAGAGAGAATAGAATTTTGCGGAACCTTTCTGCTCTATAGCTCTCTGTTACTCTTTAACTTGACCAGAACCAATCCTCTCTGTTCTCCACAAAACTCTCAATCACCATCGCGAATTCTCCTTCACATAGCGCAAGTGAAAAGTTCACGAGTTCATAATTCTGGTTCAAGGTTAATCTATTTCTCTTCAATCTGTACAGACTTCATTTTGCGTACCATCATTATGCGTTCTATGTTAAGTGTAGGTTCGTCTTTCAAGGTGTTGAGAAAGGTGTTCACTTATTCCGCAAATAGACCTTTGTCGATATTATTGGGATCAAGAATTGGAATAGCCAATGGTTCAATTCGAACCATCAAGTCAAGATCATTCAACTTGGGTTTACCATCCAATAATAAAAAATCTTTAGTCAGACTTCTATCTACCAAACCTTTTTCATCTGTTCCTCCTCCTCCACCTCCACCTTCACATGATAAAAATGCCAAGGGAAGAGTAATTCTTAATCGTCTTTCTAGAGCTTTTACCTTTCTGATATCTTCACTTATGGTTATAGGTGCAACTGGTATAGCAGCATTAGTGATCTATTTAATTCTTTCAGAATTATTTCTTCCTTCAGGAGATACAATTACTTTTAATAAAGCAGTTAAGTTGGTTGAACAAAATGAAGAAGCACAAAAGGTGTTGAATTTTGAACCTGGTTCAAGATTAAAGGCTTACGGAGTAACTGCTGCTGATAAATGGGCAAGAAATAGACCCGTCCAAAGTGTAAGAACAAAAGGACAAGATGGCGTGGACCGTTTATTAATGAGGTTTCATGTGGAATCTGATAATGGTGCCCATGGAACTGTATCATTAGAACAAATCGACAAATCGTTTTGGAAATCTGAATTTGCATATATTGCGTTGGATGCTGAGGGCCACAACAGAATATATATAATTGAGCCTAAATTCAGTCATAAGAACTACGTACCAAAATTAAATGAGTCAGATGGGTTTTTAGGACTCAAATGGGGGCCCAAGAAGGATTAATTTACAAAGACATCAGTTTGTCAAAACTGGTTGTATCATTAATCGATTCCAAATTCATCATTTTATCTATTTTGAAAAGCAAAAGTGTACTTATATGCAGCAGAATAAATAGATAAATATATAAGTAAATAAATAAGTAAATAAATCATCTAGTGATTGTAAATCAAAGGTAGCTAACAGTAGACAAGCCATACGCTAAACAAATTCACCAACATTCAAATAAGTGTTGCTAAAAATTGACACTAGAGGACAAGGAATAAGAAGCTAACCAACATCAAAGACTCAAGTAATTCATTTATCAATCTACCATGTATCCCAAACGATTCTACTATTCTTGATTTATGAAACCCATTAGAGTTCATGTAAGAAAAATTATTTTTCTGGTAATTTTTGATACTTGATACCTCGTTACCATTATCTTTACTCAATAATTTACCAATTGCCTGTTGACATGTTCTTCCATCTGAGGTAAAGATATCACTAAGTTCCATTTTATTGTTCGACACAACTATTGCTTGACCATCAAAATCACAACTTTCAGGATCATAATTATTCTTTATGTAATTTTCATTTAAAACATAAGATAGCTGTTGCTTAAAGCTACAATCTGAAAGCTCTCCATACACCCCAAATCTTGAATTCGATCGAATTTCTGAACAATCAATATTTGAACATATTTGGTTCAATAGTTGTTGATGATCAATTTGTTTATATGGTGACAAAATACAAGAAAATGTTGATTGGATACATTCACATTTACCCAGATCGGGTGTGGAAGGTAAGACACTTGAAGCTAACCAGATATCATTTTGACTAGGACATTGGATTGCTGGTGTTTTCGGTTTATATTTCGCATCATTACTTGTCACCAACTTCAATTGCTCCTCCCGTTGTTGCAGCAGCTGATCCTGTAACAATTGGAGGTTGACTTTATTAAGACGTTCCAGTAACGTGAAAAAGTCATTAAGCTTCTCAATGGTTCCATTTGCTTTCTCTTGTACAACTCCATAATGGTTGATGCCTTCGAAATACAGATACGCAATTCCACCAGACCATACATTGGTCATTGAACTCCCATATAATGATTCTACTTCAGTAAATGGTCTGGGAGTTATTGTATTACATCCATATTCACTGAAAAATATCGGAATCGGATAATTAGAGTACTCTAGGGTTCTTTCACGATATCCAGAAGTGATGAAACTTGAATATCCACACCATTCATACATGTTTATCCCAAAAAAATCTGCTACACTATCTTGAGTAGCTTCTGAATCTTGACATGCAAAATAATTAGAAACATCCTTTCTTGTTTCTGAATCATCATTGGTTGCATATCCCACTGGAATTTGGCGATACCCTGCTGCTTTAATGTACCGCTTGGTATCTCTAATGGCAGCTTTCACAAATGGAGAAGAATCAGAATTCTGACTTGAGATTGTTACTTCGTTACCAGCAAAGAAACCAAGAAGATTATTGTACTTATGTAATGAATCAACCACAGACTTATATCTTTCAAATAAATCTATATTCCATTGAGGGTCATTCCTATTGATAGAGAGTTCAGGTTCAGCCAAATCTGCTAAAACATAAATTCCCTTTTCAGCGTAAGCATTCATACAAACATCGTGATTTGCCATGGGATCTATTTGATAAACTCGAATAAGATTCACTCCTAACTCCACCAATGGATCTAAGTCTCTCAAACATGAAGTACTATTGGCCAAAGGATCAAAATAGCTTATTCCAGGATTCAAGTTGTAAGTGATGTTAGGTTGTTTAACTTGTTGATAAGCAATACCTTTTATAAAGTATTGAGTTGTTGAATCTTTGTAGAAGAACTTGTTTCCAATAATTTCAATTGGTGCCAAATTATGATAGCTCTGATTAAGTTTCAGATCATCATTTGGGCTGTTGATTAATTGACCACTGATTAGTGGAGCAAGAACAATTACGAAAACAATATTAGCTAAGCGAAGGTTAAACATTGGTAGATCAAATGTTAGCACATACAAAGTAAACTGTGATGAAAATCAATTGTTGGTAGACCTATCGTGCAAAGTAAGACGTATTTCAACAGCTACAAGGGCTGTTTAAGACCACAAGCCCGAGCAACGGAATAACGCAAAGTTCAATCAGAAGCAGCACAAGTTCACGAAGAAGCACAAGGACAAGTTCAAGTACAAGAAGAAGTGCAAGTACAAGTACAAGAACAAGTACAAACCAGTCCATGTATGACTAGCTGTTCTAGGTGACACATTATCATACATCTACATCTAAACGTTTTCTTTGCGTTGTCTGCGTTGTTTGCTTCGTTAGCTTTGTTTCCTTCGTTTGTTTGGATTGTTTTATACAAGAAGCCCACCTCAATAACATTAGATAAGATTTCATTAAACGTTTATTTATCGTCTCTCCATACAAGCTTAACTAAAACAATTCAAAAAGAGACTTGAACTCTTTCTTCCCTTTACATTCAATCAAGAAGATTTCTGATTCATCAAGCTTTAATACCATTCCTGCTTTTCCAATCTTTTCAATAACATTGAATTTTTCTTCGGTACTTACGAGCCAATTGTAGTTCTCATTCCCTTCAATAACAAAGTTGTAATAGGTGATATCTGTCAAGTTATCAGTGATCATATAGACACTCAAGTTGTTCATTGATAAGATCTTCCAAGAAGAAGGATTGTGAATTTGTGAGTAATCTTCTAAATTCTTCTGCAATCTAATTTTCATGTTGTTCAATAATAAGAGACGGGAATTATTTGGATTGTTGAGAACATTTGATGGATCGAAATTGATCGTATCTAAAGCATATAATGATTTTGAAGGGTTAGGAAAATGTGGAGGTGATGGGGTAGTAGTCGTAGATTTATAATTAGGACTCCCCGTAGTCACACCTCTGTTTGCTTGTTTGACATAATTGGGAGGTGGTAACAAATTTGTCTGTTGTGGTTGCTGTAAATCTCTATTCAGCGAATTGAAACTTGAGTACGTAGATGAATTATGGAAGACGCCATTTTCTCTAGTATCCATTAATGACGATGTTATGGTACTGTTAGAAAACTGTGAATGTATAACCGTTGATCCAGTAGCTTCACTTGTTGTCTGGAATTTGTTAGTCTTAGATCCCAACGCACCAAGTATGTTTTCAATATTAGTCGCTATAGAATTCAACAACCCGCTTCCGGAACATCTCATCATTATAGATACCTTATCGGAGGTGACAGAATTGATGGAGGTAATCAGAAAATCTAATGCATTACTCTTGGTTGTGGTGATCCCATCGATCAAGTCAAGCAATAATATTGGACTGTCAATGATCGTATTGTCAACGTTATCCAACTCCTCTTTGAAAACCATTAGCCAGCTCTTATTCAAACCATAGTTCACAACAATCTTTAAGAATACATTCTCGTTTGTAGTAAGCATTTCCCACTTACCATATTTTTGTTTCCATTTAGAGACTTTCAATGCTCTGGGAGATGAAGGAGAAATGTAGAAATCAATTGAGTCATCATCATTTATTATGTCTTTCAACTCTTGTAGAACAACCAAAGATTCCTCGTCTGGAGTACTAACATTGATACTAGAACTTGAAGGTTGCTTGAAAAAATATACAGATGTAGATGATGGCAATGCAAATGGAGTAGGAAGTTTAGAAGAATCGGACAATTGACTAGTGCTTGACGATGCAGAAACCGGAGGTTTCACATCGGTATCAACATTAGTGTCAATTCTTAAATCTTTGGTATTATAATCTTTCTGAGATTTAACTGGAGGTTTATGAAATTCTTGAGGTGTTGGTGGTGGAATTTGAATGGTTTCTGAACTATTATTTTTAGAAATATTCTTCTCCAAATTCTTTTTGGACTTGCCAGACTTCTTGAATAAACTGAAAAATGACTTTCTAGACTTAATTGGAGCAGCGTCCTCGATATTCTCTGATAACCCTTTAGAGATACTGAAAGATGGTTTGTAACCTTTACCAAAATTTGAAATATCTATATCTGAAGAAGCAGTTAAGTGGTACAAGTTGCTTTTCAATTCGTCTGGCTGTTTGATATTAAGATTGGGGACAGAATCAAACTTTTGTCCTTGGTTAGGACTAAATGCATCCTTAAGCTTGTTAGGAGCAGGAGAAGAAGGAGAAGATGAACTTGGGGTATCATCCACCAACTCAGCTCTGTACGAACGTGGTCTAGGGTCTTCAACGTTGTTAAATGAAGGATATTCGGCATTTTCCATATCTAACGTATTTCTCCTAATAGACTTCACTATTCTGAGACGATCATGGCTATCAGTAACTTCTGGATAGTCACTGAGACATTTGTTGACCACATCAACTAGTTTTTCATAATCAGATGCTGAACTTGAAGATTCTGATCCACGCAGAGAATCTGAAATCTTGCGATCACTTTGATAACCGGTGAACATAGGTGTTATGTTATTCACATTATCGACATGATGGGGCTCTGAAAACTCATCGCTTTGCTTCTTGTTATTTAGAACTAATGGCTTTTCAAAGTCACATATAGATTGGGTTTTAGATGGCTCTCGAAATTTGCTTTGTAGGATGGATAACGGGGAAATAGTTGGAGAGTCAATCAACTCTTTGAATCTATTGCCGGAATCATTTGCCAAAGGATTTTCGTAGTAAAAGTCAGAGTCAGCCTCTGAAACAACATTAATACCTAAACCAGAAGATTGGAATTGAGTGTGTACTGAAGTAATTAGCTTAGGTATCGTATATCCAGCTCCCTCAGGATCATTTGAAGAGTATTCATACCCCAGTTTTCCATTTTGAATATCCAGTATACTGGCTCGAGAACTATTATTTCTACTTAAGGGGAAAATTGTTTGAAGCTTTTGAAACCATTCTTCAATTATATGACCATCGCTACTCTCACAACTAACGTCAAGTCTTTTCTCTTTCAAGTGGTTAGAAGAGAAGTCAATTACTCTTAGCTCAATTTTATTCAGTTCTTCATTCCAAGATATTGATAATTCGTTGATTCTGAAAGGAGGAAAAATTAAAGATCTTGCGCAAGACAGAACTTTTGGACGAGTCAAGATAGCCAATGCATCATATGAGAGCAGGTTTCCAGGAATTGAACCAAGACCAAAATTCTCCGTATCTGAACTGTCTATCAATTTTAATAAAACTAATTCAATGGCGCTCTTTTCAGTTGAAGGATTCAAGTTTGAAAGTTGCACATGAAGGTAGAGTGGCTCTGATTTAGAACGATGTACAATTTGATCAAGTTTGAAATATGAAGACACTTTTTCTTCACACAAGGATTTAGTAGAATTGGATGTTCCAAGATATTTCACATCATCAAAGCTGATATTATTAAGATTCTGCTCTTGCGTATGTTTCAGATATGCGTCCAAAATGTGCAAAAGATCCATTTTCAAGTCGTCAAGTCTTTTAGCAACAAATGGATTTCTTATTATTGAACTTGTGCTTTGGGTGATGAAATTAACGTAGTCGTTAAGATGAAGTATAGGCTTGCCAAATTTATTCGTCAAACCTTCCTTTGGCGAACTACTTTGAAGGTGATGGAGATATTTCTCAAATATCACAAGACCGTCACGTTCAAACCAAAGAATCAATTCGTTTACAAAACCTTTAAATACTTCCTTTTGAAGTGGTAAGGAAGAGGGATCTGTACATATTTTTGAGATTGACTCGTTAAGCAACGACAATAATTTATTATTCTTAGAGCAAAGTCCTCGAATAATTGAAGTCAAAGTAGAACCAGTGCCCTTTGAAGGCTTCACCATGCCCAAGATTTCTATGAGATTATTATTTTCAACTTGTTCAGTTACAAGAAGTGACTTTAGGATATTAAGAGGATAGCCTGACTCCGGTTGCAATTGACCAAGTAATGATGGCAGATGTTGCAGCATATTTGAAGGTCTTCTAGAAGCTGTCAATCCAGCATTTGGTGGTTTAAAAAAGGTTTGACTGGTTGGAGATGAAGGTCTAGAAGATGAAGTTACCACAGCTTGGAACCCAGGAGGCATTAAATCAGTTGTCATGGTGTCTTCAGAGTAAAGCTTTTGAATGTAGTACCTTCAATAGTAAGCAACTCTATGCTGTTCAATTCTTCGTCTACTTTATATTAGAAGATTTATAAATTTTGTTAAATTTTGTTGAAAACACTTGGTCTAATCCGCTCCTTTTTATTATTCAACCCTAATTTCAGAATTACCCTTAGTTTATACTCATCACCCATAAATATCACGGAGCCAATTTAACTGTTTCAGGAAATCTGAAACGCGATTCTTAACAAATTGATGAAATGTCAAATCTAAACCGCGTCAAGATATCAGTGATGAGACAAAAAAATTGGCGTCTGACTGTACAAATTAAGCCAGAAATTATCCAAGTTAGGAATATTTTGATACGAAATAACCTTCAATAAGAACGAGAGATCACCCAATCTAGAATACTAATTATCCCAACACCAGTTTTACCACTGACGGTAACTATTTCCCATTTACTTCTTTCTGCAATAATTTGGTCAAGGTTCAAGTTATCGGTTACCTGCAGTATCAATGATTGCAAACTTGAATCGTCTTCAATGAGGTCAATTTTATTGATTACTACAAGAAGATAGATACCTGATAGTCTATCTTGTTGTACTACTTTTTGTTTTAATTCTAGAAATGATTCATTTAATCTTTCAGTACTCAAAGAATCAATTACCCAAATAACGATATCTGTTTTATCAAAATAATTACCCCAGAATCCTCTTAATGTAGTTTGACCTCCAACGTCCCAAATGTTAAGATTGTAGTCCTTATAAGTTACAGTTCTTATTTCGAATCCCATTGTAGGAGAAACTTTTTGAATTGGTAAATCAAGCATCGATGTGACAATTGTTGTTTTGCCAGCATTGTCAAGTCCTAACATTAGGATTCGGATTTCATGTTCTTTAGCCTTTTGCTTCCGAATGATGGTAAGTAGGCCCATTGCAATCTACAAATCAAAATAATTAAATAACTATGTATGTATGTACGTCCGGATTAATAGAATAACCTCAAGTTTTATTTCAGAATCAAAATAATATCTATAAGATAATAAGTGACTGTACATCAAGTCAAACTATGCTGAGTTTGAATAGTGAAAGAAGGTCTTAAGGTAACGACTGAGTGGACTCTTTTTGGATTTGTCTCTGATTCACTTTCGAGTGTTTTGGTCGCGGCTTCCATTTAAGAAATGGTTGCGCAAAATCCAAAACGGATCAAAAGGCTGCCAGAGAAAAGGTATAAACCCATAGAAAAAGGTGATTTAGAAAAGTGTGATTAAGCTCTTCTATCAACATCCTCTTAGCGGTGACCAAGTAGATCAACTAATCGATCAAATTTTCACTTTACATTCATGTTGTCTGAAACGTAGGTTGTAATGGGAGCAACGCAAAGATCAATATTCGAGTTTGCTTCTCGAAGGCAACAAGAATCCAGTTTGGTAATTGATTTAACTGGTGAAACGGATATAGTAGTGAAAGAAGAGCAACAAGAACCTGAAAATGGCACATTTATTTCTGGTCTGGCTCTGGTACAATCAAAAAGTTCACTAGCTGAGCTTGATCTTGTTGACCATGTTCAGCATGTTGACCATGTAGAATATGGATCTACGCAACTTACAAACTATGCTAATAAGATTCATTCGAATGCAATAAGCAGCACTACACCTACTATTCACAACCCTAAACGGGTTAAACTAGAAGAGGAAGCGTCTGCTCCTAATTTTACAATCAAGAACTATGAATCGTTTAGCACTGTTGATCTGCTGACACTGATGAAATGGGATGAAAGTACTGAAAAGGTAAGTTCAACACTCGATAATAGTGATGAAGACGACTCCATTACTTGCCCAATTTGCAATTTGAACCTAAAGGCAGCCCTTGTTGAAGAAAGAATCAATCATGTAGAAATTTGTCTTGGAAGGCTAGAGCTTAAAGAATCCATAGCATCTAATTTGAAGAAAAAGCCCGAGGTGAAAAAGCCTTTGAAGAGTAAAGAGCGAGATAGAGTGGTTCCAGAAAAAGTGAAGTACATTAACAAGGAGAATTCAAAAGAGAAGAGTGTCATTAAGCCGCCTACTTCAATTAAACGTAATAATCGCCCTAAATCATCAATACCTGAAGTAAAGATATTATCTTTTACTTCTTCCATCCGTTTTATATACAAGATTTCAGTCGATGCATTCTGTTATTCTATCAATCCTGATATATCTCAATACTTCCTTACTCATTTTCATGGAGATCATTACGGAGGAATATCCAAAAATTGGTGTTATGAACGGGTTTTCGATTCTGAAATAGATGATACAAAGTACAAAAGAATCATTTATTGCACTAAGATAACTGCCAAATTATTAACGTTGCGATTCAGTATAGATCCAAGGTTTATTGCTGCATTAGAGTTTGATAAGACCTATTTTGTAAGAAGATATGATGAGGATCAATCAGATCTCACCAGTCTTGAGAATGGTTGCATAGAAGTTGAAGATGATATGTCTTCAAGTGGATTATATGTCACTCCAATAAGTGCTAATCATTGTCCAGGTGCTGCCATTTTTCTTTTCAAATCAGTAATGAAGGATAAAACTACTTATGCGTTACATTGTGGAGATTTCAGAGTGAGTTATGAAATATTGACTCATGAAAAACTAAAACCATTTCTTGAAAGTGAGTCTACCAAGTCTGGAAACTTGACATTGGATAAGGTTTATCTAGATACAACGTATTTAAATCCCGATTATAATTTTCCGAAACAGAAACTTGTTTGTGATAACGTTGCAGAAATGTTCAAGAAGCTTGTTGGCGAAGACAATAATGTGGATGGAGTATCATTATCGAACACATGGTTTGGAAGTCTAACCCAATCTCGTATAACAGATTTTTTGAAATCAACGCTAATCCTGAAATCTGGACCTGAGAAGAAACGATTCCTTATACTCGTGGGTACTTATCTTATAGGAAAGGAAAACTTAGCAATCTCGATTCTGAAGTTGCTCAAGTGTCCTATATATGTCTCTACTATTAATAGCAGAGGAGACAAAAAGCAAATATTAAAGGCATACGAGGATCTGTATTTAGATCTGGTTCTTATTGATGATGGAATTGGAATGAGCCATCCAGATGCTACATGTGTGATTCATTTAGTTTCCATGACTATCGTCGGATCAATTTCTGAACTTGCAAAGTACTTCAATCACAATCAATACTATGATAATTTTGAACGATGCGTAGGTTTACGGCCAACTGGTTGGACCTTTGTGGGACGTAATCAGACTTCCGCTGGTCGGGATTCACTTGATTTACTGACTTCAACTCTTTTCAATTTAATGAAAACTCAGCCAAAATATTCATTCATGAACGACATCCTCCCTCAAGCTCCATTGCCTCAAAATGGGCTCTCAAAGAGAAAGCAAATTAATTCCATGTATAGAATCTATACAATTCCTTATAGTGAACATTCGTCATTCAGAGAATTGTCATACTTTGCCATCTTCTTAAGAATCAATAAAATCATCCCAACGGTCAATATTGAAAGTGAAGCGAGTCGATCAAAGATGGAGGAAGTGATATCAATGTGGGAACAGATGAGATTGCTTCGATTAGAAGAGCAACCATTATTTAATATTGACTTGAGTGACTTTTAGTTGGAGAAGGAACTTGATAAATCAATTGGTTTATGTCATTTCCATCAACTTCAGTCAATTCTAGTTAACTTTTCCTACAAGTTGCACCCAACCCATTGCTAATTTGATAGGTATAATAATACATATGCATTTATATATACATACTATAGTATAAAATTCATCTGTATCATGATGAGTCTTTTTTTGCTTGTAGTACACTATAATAATAATCAGCATTCCTTTCACATTCACCCATTTTACAATTATCCCAAAGTACGACAAAGTCTCCCTTGTAGTAATGAATATGATCACCACCTTTACCATTGCTGTTGGGAGCTGGCAATTCCACATCAGTATGCTGTGCAGCAATTGTTCTGGATGGGATGATAGTGGTTTTACTTAATATGAATGGGTGCCACTGTAATATATGAGTTAGAACTGAATCTGGACCATATGGAAAATTTGAATAATTTATGTATAAAGGATCACACCACTGACCGATAATTGCTCTACCAGTATCGTCGTTTTTTATCATAAAGGAACTTGTTTCAACTTTTCTATCCGATTGGGTTAAAATAAGTCTCATGTTTTCAACTTTAGAATTTCTATAAGTTTTAATTGTCCCAGATGGGGGTATAATCGACTGTTCTCTTAACATTATTGGATTTAAAGCATTAGCAGATAAGATGTAATCATTCAAATTAATCGACTGTTCCATAATCATTGCATCTTGTTCAAGATACCAGAACCATTTTGCGTCAGGGAAGGCAAACATTGCGGCCCTAATACTGAAAATTCTTACCCATTTAGCCTTTTCTTCGTTATTCAAAAAATTTACTGAATTTATAATTGGAGCAAATTCTTGATACCATCTTACGTATACTCCGTAATTTTGTCTATGAGCGTAATCAACTCTATTTTGAACAATCTTGGTGATTGAAGAAGAGGAATATTTGTCATAATTAATCGCAGTGACAATAACAATCTCAGGATAATTTGCTTTGGTTTTAGGTCTATAAACTATTTTATCTTGATTTTTGAAATTATTCTTAGCTTTTGATAAGTCAGAAAGTTCATTTTCACGCTCTTCACTTGCCATTTGAATTTGCTGATCAGGATTATCAAAAAAATTCAATGATCTTATCAAATTTTTTTCAATTTCGGGAAAATTTGAATCTCTAACTCTCGATTCATCAACTAGTTTACTTAAACCTAATTCTTTCAATAATGGAATATCTTCAATTTGAGGATAAATATATTTAGATGCAGTTGCTATTAAATGTTTTGAAGTCGCCACATGTGCTGAAGGATATCTGTCACTAAAGTTATTTCTTGTAAATAATAAACCATTTAGAATCCCAAAAATTGGAGTTAAGAATAAATAAACGACTGTGAACAACACTATTGCCAATAGTATAATTGATGCAAACGAACCCTTATAAGTGATTCTATTAAAAGTTGCTGGTAAGGGCAAAAAGTTATTACCACCTGACTTACTATATCTAGGTTTCATTTTGTTATGGTGGATAATGTTTGTATAGTTGAACTTCTTGTTGAACTTATTCTTGAACTAATTTCTCAAGGTCTCCCTTTGTCAAGATGGTGTCGTTGTATTTTATTGAATGTCAAAGTATTGTTGATTCTAGACCAACTAGGGATATATTATCTATATCTGTATATACAAGGGTATATATATATGATCGCCACTTGTTCAACTTACAACCTGCTCCTCTATAAATTATCGAAACAGCTAAGTATATTCCTTACAAAATTGTTTCTCTCTCACATTGGGGAGATCAATATTTACTTTGATAGCTTTGGTGGGTGCCACAAACGCGACTTTTGACTGCCGGATTCAGTAGCAATGGGCAAATAAGGTGTTTTTCACCGTTTCATGTATGAGGCAACATGGTGGTAATCCAAGATCTGGCAAAGGCTCGTGAAAGTTCAAGTTGGTTCAACCAGTGCAACCAGTGCAACCAGTGCAACCAGTTCAACCATATCAACCCTTGTCTAAGTCAGTACAGTCAGCTTTATACTAGTTACAGAGCCAGTGCTACTAAAAATTCAATCAGTCCAGATGAACAGCGGGGCGTGTTTAGTCTTCCGTTGCACTTAAAATAGTATGCAATACAATTTCTACGATTTGTATATACGAATATATTTCGCTATGTGGTTCAGTTCAATTCGTTTGATCGATTCTTTATTTATTGAGTTGTTGTACGAAAGCAGGAATCAAAATCTCAACCGAACATTCCTTGTCCCTCTCTGCCCCTTCTTGTATGGCAAGCTTACAGAGGACCATAAAGTAGACAGCTGTGATTAGTTTTCTCTCTCTCCCTCTCCCTCTCCCCGTAAAGTAGATGTACGTTTTGCTTCCTCTTTTCTATCGTCTTGATTGCACTCTCCGGCAGCTTATGTGCTATCTATCCTTCACAGGTCTCACTTAAGTAGACGAACTACCTGCACTGCCTCCAGATGATGGCTCCTTGTTGATTCTTTCTTCAATCATTTGAAGTGCAACTTGTCTTCTTCTTTCCGCAACTGAATTAGCTACGCTCTTCAGATTTTGACTCACATGTTCCTGTCTTTTTGCAGCTCTTAGGTTACTTTGTTCTATCAATTCATCATTTAGTGGACTAATAATTCCTAATAAAGAACTGAGATCATACACAACATTGAATACAGGTCCCACGTAAGGTTTCAATACTGTTGGGAAAAATTCAACCAAACTGAAAGTATCTGAAGCATCTCCAGTAGTTACTGAAAGATTATCGTTGTTTCCATTGGCAGTAGTAATTGGTAATAAAGGATCCGACAATATAGATTGATAAAATCTTAAATAACCATATGAAATGAAAAAACTACCAACAGAAGGAATGGCAGGATATAAAGATCTGGATATCAACAATGACCATATTATTACCAAGATCAAAAATATAAATGGTAAATGTTTTATTCTAAAATTTATCAAACCTTGAAATAACATAACGTTATGTTCAGGAATCAACTGTTTTAAAACAACCAAAAATCCAAAATAATAAGAAATACCACCTCCCAAAGGTTTATCCATACTTGAAGAATCTCCTCTTATAATATTTACAAGTATTGTTACCAATACAGTCCATAAATTTGTAATAGATCCAATAATGAAGACGAATTTAATAACTTCTTTAAATCCCCAGAATCTCTCCACATATCTTGACATAAAGAAAAGTATTATCAACGAAAAAACGAAAGAAAAGATCGATATTTCTGCAAAAATGGCTGGGATAAACACCCAAGGATTATAAATGGCAGTACGTGGAACGAGTTGTAAATAAGGAACCAAGATCCCGTGGAAATTGATTTGTGATGCATTTGTTCCATGTTCTATCATCTCATAGTACACTTTAAGTTTTATCAAAAATATCAACGAAGATATAATTGTAAGACAACTAAGAAGTAACTTGGTAGAGTTTGGAAGGGTATTGAGAGATTTACTTAATACTGCCATCTCAATATAAGACGATTGATGTTGTGCCATCTTGGATGATAGCTCTTGTTAGCAACAATTACAATAAGATGGCTCCTGGTTACTCTAAATTATTTTGCAGATTCAATTGTTAAATATCCTTACCTATGAGATTGATTGGTTTGGATAGCTTTACTGCATTTACGAATTGGTTATGGGATTATCTTTTACGTGTCACCAGATTTGTGCAGGAAATGGAGGAAAAGGACGCCAGAAATTATTAGCTGATGGGAGGGGCCATTCTAAATGATCTCAAGTTAGCCGAAGCGCGCCAAAATTTTCCGAATGTCCCCCCTAAGACTCGCGCACGCTGGACGCTTGTTCCTATGAACTTCATGGATGGGATCGTATTCAATCTTTCATGATATTACAATCGATCTACAATGGGATCTTTTTTTTTTTTTTTAATAATCCATAGTTCAAATAAAAATAAAAGCAAAATATACAAAAACAGTAAACAGCGTTCGAATCTACTCTGTCGGTCAGTTCATCCCGTTATGTTTGGTTCTTATGAGTGTTATACTCTCTTTACCATCAGTAATGACCTTTCTAGACCTTCTATGACTTTCACGGTAGACTTTTTTCATGTCAATCTTTTCATTCCGATGCTGAAATGGGAGGTTTCTTTTCCATTTTTTCTTGTTTTTTCTTTTCTTTTTCGATTTCTTAAAACTGAAATCTTCTCCAATTCTTTTGTCTTTCAAAAAGTTCTGATTATGCCTTACTAGAGTAAGCATGAGTTGGCTTTGGTGTGTAGGATGCATATACCCAAGTATAACTGTTTGGTCTATCAGTTCCTGTATCGTTGTTAGATTTGTGTCTTGGTTGTATAAGTCCATTTGCAATACCTCCCGATAAATCAAAGTTAAGAGTGACATGACTTGATGCAGCTGCTGGAGCAGCAATGATAATAACAAAGATAATCAAAATCAAGAAATAAAGTACAGAATACTTTCTAACCATTCTCTTTCTTAATCTTGCTTGTTTAAGAGAATAAATTGGAGGTCTGATTAATCTTGAAGGTTTTAACCAGAACAACATGGTTGAATGCCATCTGTCAACTAATGGGATACATAAAAGTGGGAATTGACAGAAAAGGATGAAATGAGCCAAGATGAAATCTCCAGCAAAATCGGACATTTCAATAACTTTAGCACAGAATTCACGAGCTGGTTGAGTAAATGCCATGTATCCTAAACCACTTCCGTACCATTTACCGGTCCAGAATGCAGTGTTAGCTTTATCATTCTTGAATTCTCTGGTTAAGAAACATAAGGTAAGGAACTTGAATAAAGATCTTTGAATATAAATCATGGTAATGAATCCTAATAACATTCTGGCAAAGACAAATCCTTCTAAGACCCACATAACAATGAAGAAAACAACATGAACAATAACTGCAATTCCGTGAGCAACTCCAGCAATAACAGCCCCAGTTTTCTTACAACACATTCCTAATAATGGACCCATACAACAAGACATACCAACACAAACTGCCAATGCACCCATATCAATAACCACTGGTGCCAATGAACAAATAATTAATCTTAATACAGAGTTGACTTCTGAAGGACTATCGGTAACACCAGTTTGAGCATTGATAAATGTGTAGGCAACGAATAAACCTGCAGTGTAAATAACACATGGGAAGAAGTCAGCAAAGAAAACATTGGATCTGTGAGCTCTAGCTGAGTCTCCAGCAGCCTTTTCAGAAATATCACCAGTTAACTTTCTCTTGAAACCAGTAACACGAGATCTACTTAATCTAACGTAACCAGCCCAAGAATTTCTATGCCACTTGGTGTTACCTCTAGATAACCAACGAATGAAATCTCTGTAATCAATAAAATGATCTTCCCAAGCAAATTGATGTGGGTTGAAAATAAATGGAGAAAAGATTAAAGCAGATAATGAAGCCCAGAACCAAAGTAATGGAGCTTGCCAATGAGCAACAGATCCAAAAAGTAATATAATCATACATCTTGCACCCATATAAATGGAACTATCAGCAAATCTTGAATACAAAATTGAAAATGGAATACGAGAAGTAGCAAAACCTCTTCCAGTAGCAATATATCTGGCACCACCAACGGTTAAATCGGTAAACAAAGACGAAGAGTAAATTTGAGCAGTAAAAACTTCAAACATTGGAGATAATGAAACAAAATGTCTAATGAATCTTTGACATGCCTTCCATACACCTCTTTCAATCAATTCTTGAACGAAAAGTGGAATAAAAGAAATGAAGAAAACAATGAAAATTGACAAAGTATAACGACGAACCCAATCAATAGCAGGATCCAAATTGTAACAACCAAATGGATACAAAAGATCAGTAGTTGGAACATTACGATTATAGGAACATATAATCGATTCATGAGCTAAGGCATTCAAGTTGGCTAAAACCAACATGAAACATTGAAGTGACAACTGAATGAACATATTGTTAACATGGAAACCAGGATGAGCGTAATAGAAAGAAAGGAATCTATCTAAAGGTAATTGAGTAGACAAATAATAATATTCTCTTGAAAGCATTTGTTCACCCATACCAGCACCAATCTTGGTTGTGAAATTTAAAATGGAACCAAATCCCATATCTCTACCTTTACCACATTGGAAGTATTCACAATGCTTTATACGACCACCTCTTAACATAGCATTCATACCAGCATAAATATCTTCATTCAAATGAAGTCCTTTTTGAGCTTTAGATACACCACCTCTAGTTGTCATGAAAATAGAATTCAAAAAATCAGGATGACCATAATGTAATTTACCACCAATTTGAGCCAAAGTTCTTGAGAATAATGTACCAAAGGTTTGTTCTTTACCAGCGGCAACATCCCCTAAAACACCAGAGTTTTCAGAGAAAATATATTCTCTTGCACCTAAAATTGCAACTGGGAACGAGGAATTAAAATCACCTTTATTGGATTTTAAGTCAGGAGCGTAAGGGTTAACATGTTCAACATTCAATTCTTCAAATTCAGCTAAAACACTTCTAATCTTTAAACATTCTTCTAAGTAGTTATCTTGATTAGCATCAATTAATTGAAGATATTCACCACGAGTAAAGATTAAAGCTTGATTTTGATTATCAGACTTACCATCACCCAAAATTGGGTTACCAGATAATTGAACTCTAAATTTCGGACGACGTCTACCATTTTCTAACATTTCACAATGACCATCAATCAATGCGGAATATACTCTTGGTTCTTCTCCTTCATTCAAAGGGGGTTCTTCATCCAAATAGGCAATCTGAAGATCTGGGTAAGCTCTTAATAAAAATTCTGCATTTTCCATTTCTTCATCTTTGAATTTTGACAATCTTTGCATAGAAACAATAAATTTGAACTTTCTTCTGGCCATTCTTTCAAGTGCTAATTCTAAACCTTCTGGGTCACCACCAAAGTATTGAACCAATTCAGGATTTTCAACTCTGTATAACAATTTAATAGCTCTGGCGTAATTCATGAACCCAGAAACAGTACGATACAAGGTTTGAGACCTTAAGGAAGCCCAAATTCTTGTTCTCAAGGTATATTCAGGTGCAGCAGATTTAAAACCAATACAATAAAATGGTAAATCATCGATTTTACCCTTTAATCCATCATCTTCGTCATTACCAGTTCCAGAGCCAAATTTCTCAGGATCTTCACCATTTTCATAAGCAGCAGTTTCTTCAGCTAAAATTTTAGTATCCTTAACGAAACATTCCCATTCAACTGGATGTAATTGTTTCAAGTATTCTAAAAGTGTAACTCTTGAAAATTGATCTTCCTCTCTAATAATTTCCTTCAAAGAAAACAAAATCTTTTCGGTATAATGAGGAGTGAAAACGGTAAAAGTAGGCATGTTATCAACTGGTAAAGGTTCTAAAATAGGAGTAGCCAAAGATTGAGCAAAGAAACTAATTCTTCTTTCAGCTTCAGAATCACGAGGGAAAAATTCTGTGTCAAAGTTATTATCATCTTGAGAAACAAAGAAAGTTGGTGGTCTTAAAGTTCTTTTACCTTCAATTTCAGAAGGAACTTGATGATATAATAACTTTTGAACATGGTCGATTGCTAATAAATGTTCTCTATACATTGAGATAACAATTGCATTCCAAATTTGAGAAATTAAAACTTTTGGTTTATATTTAATTTCCATTTCGGTAGTAGCCAAAATTTTAGAATAGATTCTCTTTGGCAATCTGGTGAAAATGTTTCTCCAAGGAGTTAAAATAGATATACCCAAATAGAAGGATCTTCCAACTGAAAAAACACAGTTACAAACAATATACCACATGTAAGTATCCAAGAAAAACAAAAGTAAATCAACCAAGTACATTAATCCAAGAACAATTTTAGCCTGTTGACGACAAAGTGCAGCACCAAACCAAACTTCACCAGTACATCTCATGGTAGAAGTTGACAAGGTTCTAATTGGATCTCTCAAAGACAAAGTCAAAAAGAAATAAGATTCAATTAATTTAGCAAAGAAAACAAGTACCCATAATAAGTAAGACATCCACATATCTAAACCTCTCAATTTAGCAAACGAAGCGGTAAAGGTTTGAGAAGCAAGGTATCTTCTCGATCTCTTATTCATATAAGAAGTGAATAAACCTCCTAATGGCATGACTGCAAAGAATACTAATGTTGCAATGGCAATGAAGAATCCAACAATACTAACCACATGAGCAGCTTTACTAACATAAGTTAAACCAGCCCAGTAAAAAGTGAAAACAACTGGGGCTAAATTAGCAATCAAGATGAGAATTAAGAATATTAATCTTCTTGATAAATGCTGAGCTCCAGCCCATTCTCTTGGAACAAATAACCATTCACAAAGGGTTGCAGCAATTTGAATCAATGAGGCAACAACACCTCCAATGGCAGCAGCAGCCCATCTTGAAGAAGCAGTAGGTTGATTATTAAGAGTTTGGAAGTAACTCTTGGTATATAAGGTAGGAGAATTATAAGCAGTATAGAACCAGTAAGTAGTGGCATGAATAACCCAAATTCTATTGAAATTGGTAATAAAATGTAACCAAGTTCTTGTTTCTTTATAAGTTTTGAAGAAGACATTTTTCCATTCAATTTCACCAAGACGTAAAAATCTTTCTTCTTGGGGTATGTCAACTAATCTTGAACCATCATCAAAGATGATTCTTGAAATACCTTCTGGATACCAAAACAATTGATTAACATCATCATATCCTATAACTTTATTATGATCCTTTTCACGTTTAACGAATCTACCATCGTAAATTTCATAAACTTGAGATCTTAAGAATCTATATAAAGGAGTGACAACTCTGTTAAGATAATCACCTTCTGGAACTGCTTCTTGTCTTTGCTGACATTGAGGAGATATCAAATAATCGAAGGCTGTCTTATAAATATAACATAAACATTCTGGAGTGAATCTAACTTGATTTGATTCTCCCCATAACAAAAGGTATAAGGCAATGTCTCTAACTCTTTCTTCTGGAGTTAAAGTATTCATTCTAGCCTTCCATCTAATTTCAGCTGCATCTAATGAATAATCACCATCTAATTCAGATGTTAAAGCATCTAAATCTCCCCCAGTTTCTTCGACAGCCTTACGAGCTTTCTTGGATTTTTTAGAAGCTTTACGAGCCTTTTTACCAACTTTTCCTAAACTCATGTTAACAAATCCAATTGAATCATCCAAATCTTGTTGAGATGCAAAAAACCATTTCCTGTAATTAGCATTTTCTCCACCAATATAATCAGCATGTAAACTTAAAAGAGCTTGAGCTGGAGACATTCTACTTGATCTAGAATCTAAGAGAGTCATGAAATAATCAAAAATGTTTCTCATGGAATCTCTTTGGAAACCAAATTTATTAGTCAAATCGATGAAAATATCTTCGATGTGTTCCAATTTAATTGGAGCTTGAGGATCAGCAGACCAAGCTGGATAAGGAAGATTTGAAGACATTTGAAATTGAGTTGGATCATAGTTTACATTTCCTCCATAAATTGGAGTGGAAGTACCAGAACTTGATCTTGGACCTGCTCCATAAGACATTTGTGAAGGAGTGTACTGAGTACCATATTGGTCGTAACCAGGAGTTCCTGGGTTTTGACCATTAACTCCATAACTAAAATCACTAAATGCTTCTGGATCAGCGTTATAATTTGGTTGACCCCCTTGAGGGACTTGACCTTGATATTGCTGATTGGTTCCATATTGTCCATCTTGATAACCATCCATATCGTAAGGTTGTTGTTGGTACTGAACATTTGGATCATAGTAATCTTGCCCTGGTTGACCGGTACTTTGATCGTATGGTTGCTGCTGATAATATCCTTCTCCACTAGGAGCCCCACCAGTTGCCTGGTTAGGGTCATAGTATTGGTTACTATTATCGTATGACATCTATAGCATGTTAGTAAGAGTTCTAGAGGTGAGAATACAAGGGAGAGAGAAAAGAGAAGGAGCGTGTGTAGGTGTAGGTGTGGGTGCGGTTGAGGGTGTAGGGAAGGCGTGGGTGTGAATGAGTCTTGACCCACTGAAGTCAAATCAAAAGCAAAATTAGAAAATCGCTGTATCTCGATAAATTCCGACACTAGTCGATCATTCATCTTGTCTCGTGTTTGTCAAGATACCATAAACCAAACAGAACCTAGTCGCAGTCCAACACCAGTACCGAAATCACCAAGAATCAACCAAAATCACCACTTTTTCAAATCAAACGGAATTAATGATCTGAATGTGTACCGACGCCGACACCGACACCCAAACTAACGTCCAACACATCACATCAGACTAGAAGGTACAGCTAAACCAGTCGTTACAGATAGTAACAGAGTTGTACTTGAGTGGTGTATGACCAAACACTATCCGCCATTCAACGTTACCTGACCATCTACAAGTCCTGACCCTTCCGGAAGTTCAATTGTGATTGGCGGTGGATCAGGAAACCTCTCGTTATCTCTCAGACCTATGGTTGGTTATAAGCTATAAGCGGGTCTATTCGACTCAGAGTTAGACTCTCGACATATACATACCCTGTAGATCCTAACAACGGTCCCAGATTATATCAACGAATGTAGCTTTAAAAGACAAAGAAAAGAATGTTATTCAACTTCAAAGTGAGAAGGTTCAAATGTTTTTTTTTGGCATGAACAGAGCCCCCTTTGATTTCAGTATTGAGGGCAGACGCGAAAATGAGGAAATTTGGTCTCAATGGAAAAAAATTTTTTGCGTGTATGGCGATTCGAGAGGTTCGGATATGCAAGAGGAGGCGCAAGGAGTATTTTTAGGACCAAGGATTCACCTCATTAAGAACGGGCAGACCAAAATGGAAAGGTTGATAGATGAGAGCAAGAAAAGAACTTTAGTTGGGTAAGGTGAGCAAGGGAGGCGGTTGGGGGATAGCTGAGGAGTATTCGAGCAAAAAGTTGAGGAGCCATTGAAAAATAGTTGAAAAATAGTTGAAAAATCGCTAAAGTTGGTTCGCAGAGGGTTGCGTCGGATTGCATGGAAGTCATAGTAAGGGTCAAGGAATACATGAGTTGAGGTACAATGTAGTTTACAGAACAGGAATTCATCTATGATCCAGGACCTGAGGTTGATCTGCAAATGATTATCTAATCCAGAAATAGAGGGTGCGGAGCTTAACCCTGGAGAATGTAACCGAAAGAAAATTATGTAATCACTTGTTCTGAATCGAACACACTTAGATACCTAACCGTAATCTTCATTCGATATTTGATGGTTTTTTCTGCTATTACAAACGATCGGGCTCGGTATAATATCCGCCTCCGCGTAGCTTCGTTTATCGGTCGTTTTTCTTTTTTTTTTTTTGTTTTGGTGGCTTCTTTTCCTTTGGCCCCTGCACTTTCTTTTGGTTAAGTGCTACGCTGAGAGTTGTGGCAGAACTTTTGTAGGCAACTTGGATTTATTATATTTATCCGGATAGAAGGGGCCACAGTACGCCAAATATGAAATCGTTAAGTGCTGTCTTGCTCTTTCATTTTATGGGTCGCGATATCCAATCTGCTATCAGGCATGGAAAGACAACTCTGAGGCAATTCGGTCCGTTATGTGCTGAACAATGTATCAACTGTGTCTTCTTTCTAAACAAACCTCTGAAACTCTAACGCGTGAAAATTCACGTTTGATATATTTTTTTTCTTTCTTCGGGTGTTGGATGTTTGGTTTCCTGCATGTAGAGTCTTTTTAAAGTGGGTGTTTTTTATCTTTTTTTTGAGGAGTCTACGATAAGGAAAGACTACTGGTACCCATAGCTACGGTACTTCGACTCAAGGGGGCACAAACCTGGTGCTCTTGCGGTTTAAAATTCTATTATGGTAGAGTTTAGGTTGGTGACCATAGCACTCCAAACTATGAAACAAACCTTTGTCTCAATTGTGAACTCCATCGCAAGTTTACGTAAGCACATTTGAGATAACCTTGGAAACTCGGCACATCCATACACCACAATATATAACGTTTTCTCTCTCTCGAAGTGCTTTCTTAGTCAGAATTTTCCCAACAGCTTGAATTTTGATTCTTTTTCAGTTGTCTCACACCATTCTAACAACCGACTCTTTCTATTGGTGATCTCTTCGGCCGAAATGATTGTGAACTCTCTCCAACAACTTATTTTATGAGTTAAATGTAATCCTGATAACAAAGACTTAATATAATTAGAATGAAACGCGAATTGTTCCTCCCTCGAGAAATGTCCATTTTCTTCAATTACACTTCCTAATTGGGTCACGGTCGAGTCGTGTGGTGGAAAAACGATTATATATGTAGAGTAGCAAAGAATGTCTGCTTTGATGGGTTTCGTCTGCATATATGTGAAATTGTTGTTCCTGCATGCATTGGAAAAGAGTTAGCACCTCTCTTACTCGACAATTTAAGATGGATCAATTTTGGCCAAGCCATGGCCAACATATCGAGTTGTTCATCATACAATGTGTAACACAAGTTTTCAAGTTAGTTTAGTTAAAAATTGACTATTCGCTACCTACTACTACACTCTACATAGACCCTTTAACTGAAGAAATTCTTTAGAATTTTTTTTTTTTCTAAATATATTCAGTCAGACCATCCTAAATTCTCTAAATCCTTTCTAATGTCTTCTTCCTTTTTGATCTTCGATAATTGAGTATCTTCTAACAGTTCACCAACTGCTTGCTTCATCTTCAATTGTTCAATAGCTCTTAGTTTCTTTAAAAGAGATCTAATTTTCTTATCTTCAATAGAACTGACTCCACCAATCACTGAACCAATAGCATTAGAATCAGACGAAGCGGCAGCAGCAGCAGTAGCGACAATTGGAGCGGGTGCCTGAACTGGGACTGCTTGACCTGTAACTGAAGTCTGAGTAGATGGAGCTGCTGCAGGGGTCGTAGAAGTAGATATAGCATAGGCAACGTTGGCATTGGAAGTGCCATCCGTAGCAATATTTTGTGGTACAATAGGAGAAGATGTAGTCTCAGCACTCAATAATGAAGGTGTACTGGTACTACTTCCACCACTTGGTTCAGGAGTAGCAGATTCTTTCTTCTTAGCCTCACGCTTCTTTCTGTTTTTAGCAGCAGCTTTAGATTCAATTTTACTAGCTTCAACAACAGGAACAGCTCCTGGAATTGTTTGTTTGTTTTGTTGAATATATTTAGTTTGAGATTCTAATTCCTTCTGATATAAGGTTGTTCTTGGAGCTGGTGCGGTAGCTCCATTTCTTCTAGCATGAGGTGGACGATAAGCACCAGTTGGTTTAGTTGCTGATGTACTTTCAGTTAATTTCTTCTTATCTAAAAATTCTTTCGTCGAAATGTGAGATTCTGGAGCAGGTTCCAAAATTTTCATCGGAGGAAATTCACTAACTTTTTGAGGTTTCCATCCAATTGAATACAAATCGGGATATTCTCTTAAATAGATCAATTTCCCAGTAGCATGCCAAATTTTGCAACCGTTATCCACTCTTAACCGAGGAGAAGTGGTTGCAGTTAGAATAAATCTACCACAAGGTGACCATTCACAAACAGATGTATTAGTTGCTTCAAAAGTGGTGATCTTTTTGAATTTATTTTGTCTATCATAAACATCAACGGTACCTTGAAGATTACCAAAACCTGCAACCAAGATGAATTTAGCATGAGGAGAGAATAAAATGGTATTTCTTGGACTTGGAGGTAACAGATAAATGGTATTACCTCTTGCATCAAAAAATGAAGTTTTAGCAGGCATATAACCATAGATTACTCCAAATTCTCTGGCCAGAGGAGACCAAGTAATATCATGAATTGGACCTTCTTTATCTAAATGAATTCTTGAATCATAACT
This sequence comes from Chernovozyma sophiae-reginae, assembly GCA_030564725.1. NCBI lineage: Eukaryota > Fungi > Ascomycota > Pichiomycetes > Serinales > Debaryomycetaceae > Chernovozyma > Chernovozyma sophiae-reginae. Next base: position 76,564 of record JAKTYG010000012.1, read on the forward strand.
ACCAGCAATTCCCAATAAATATAAATTAGTTTCTCCATAATAGGATTTATTGGTAGTATCATGATCAGTTGAAGCCAATGCAAGTAATGCGGTACCAATTGAATTCCATTTTAATTGACATCTTTCAGCTTTAAAAAATTGTTTGGAACAAATTGGTTGATTAAAATTTGGAATATTATAAATTAATACATTGGCTGGTTTACCATCTTTTTCAGGAATGAATATTGCTATCATTGGATTTAAACCAGGACTAATTTGAAAATTTCCAAAATTTCTTTCCAATTTAAATTTATAAGTTGGTTGATTAACATTAATTTCAATTACTTCATCAGTAGTATTTTCAATTTCATTATTATTTTTCAATTCAAAAAAATGAATTTCTTTATTATTTGATCCAGATTTTATTAAAATTTTTTCATCAACAGTAAATTGTGGTTTCCATCCACTTTGATGCTTGTTGGACCATTCTAATATTGTTTTATTTTCCCCGTTTATAATTTCGATCACTTTAACATTTTTAGTCCATACTCCACTTTCTTTATCAAGTAATATTGGTTTACACCATATACATATGTAAGTACCATTGGGTGAAAAGAAAATATCATACACGTCTTGAAATTGAATTCTGGTTTGAATTGGAGCAGTCTTGGTAGTTTTAACAACCACCACTTCATTTGGTTGAGTATAGGCAAAATATTCTCCATTTGAAGAATATTGGGCAGCACGACATTCTAAAGAAGGCTTAGGAAAAGTTTTGATATCTTCGTAATCCTGTATTAAGTCAATAGACTTTGGTTGACGACCTGTGTTGGTTAGTAAGCTAAGTTGAATAAAGTAATCAGAATTGCTTGAATTTAAGAAAGAAAAAACCAACTGCGAATTGGAGAACTGGAGTTGTAAGTGTGATCTCTGCTATGGAAGAGCTTAAAGGGGAACCAGTGGAGAGTGTGTAAGCATTGACAGTGTAAAGAAATATCAAAGATGGCGATCACGACTAATAGACTCTTTGTATCACTTGTATCACAGTATCACTTGCACCACTGGTATCACCAGTACCACTTGTTCCACTGGTATATATAAACATGACCATTTGGTCATACAATTGTCGTAAATTCTGACGTGTAATCTCATGTACTTCATCTCTAATAGAGTCTGACAAACACCTTCTATGTTCAAAGGAACAAATGAACTGTCTCAGTCTGGAATCACTCCAAAGATACAATCATTACTACAAAATTGCCATCCATTCATACTTCGTAGAACTAATCAACGATCGTCGTAAAACGTAGATTTTTTACAAACAGAGAATAGGAGTTCAATTTCCTAAGATTCAGAAACCATCAAATCCAAAATCTGGGCGTCTGTACATTATTGGTCAACGTCTACATAATGTTCAAGAATGCAATTCCAATCGACTCTCCACGTATGGCTGCCTTGTCTCCAAATGGTGCCCCAGAACTAAATCCACAGATTAAAAAACAGGAGTCGGTCATAACGATAAATCTTCTCATTTTCTAGTATACATACAGAAAAACTGCGTATTAGCAGACATTTTGATTCAATTAGAGCTTGATGCTGAAAGATCAGATTTTGTATTAAAATTCTTTTTGATGTTTTGTGCTCGACGGACGAAATAATTGGAGTTTTGCATATAAGCGAAGCTAAAGATTTGCGATTTTCTTTAGAATCTGGGATGCATCACGTGATGTGGTTAACCTTAAAGATCAATGGTTGTAGCTTGGGGCTATTGGCGCTCTTTGCAGCTTCTACAGAGACAAACTGGTATTGGAAATTGGTATGAGTAAATGTGAATTAAGTCCTCTTTAAGGAATATTCATGTATCCTTTTTTTTTCTTAATCAAGTAGAGATCCTGGAACGGGATTCTTGTTGTCTACAGCTTGATTCCTCTAATCTATATTCTATGTTTTATATGCAGTATTACGTTATCATTCTAGCTCTCATTCTTCAGCAGCCAGGAGTCAAGAACATCATAGAAATTGCCCCCAATGCACTCAAGTTTGATGCTGTTCCCCCTTAAGATGTGTACAAGGACATTTCATTATCGTTAGCTGTTCCCTCATGGAAAATAAAAGCAAAGCAAAGACTCAAATAGATTCCTTGTAGCTCTTATCTTGTAGCATTTGTACAATTAAAACTCAGCAATGGATGTATTTCAAAGACGACGATCAGGCAAAATCTTCCAAAAGCTTTCCTGAAAATTGTCTCGTTTGCTTCATATTGATAGATATCACCAAAATATCCATCTCATTTCACTTCTCCAAAGTTATAATGTCCAGTCTTATTGGCATGATTCGATGCCCCCATTTCGCCTACTAACACCTCATAGCATACCAAACATCTAACTCTAAATTTTGTAGTATTGGTAGAGTAATTCTTGGTCTGTAGCTGCTTACAAAGCTTCTCGCAATCTTGAATGAACGAATTCCCTTCAATTGAATCCACGGTAAATATGCATTGATCTTTCTTCTTATCCTCTTTGGAGGTTGACAAACGGGAGTTTCTCACCATCACATCGTAATGTATTCCGGAATATACCAAAACAACGAACTTTTTGGCTGCCGACTGCTCATTTTTAAATTCAATAAACTTCCCCAGCTCAACATCCAAGCAATTGATTTGAATTTGAAGACGCTCTGCAAGAATACCCAACTCGATTGCTCCACCCCAAGAATCTTTTTTAGCTATCCATTGCTTATACTTATCAACAGGTCTACCTAATACGGTTTCATTATAAGTAATTGGATCTTGAGATATACTGTCAGCGACCAAGTCACGAAGTTCTTGGACTATTCCTTGAGCATTTTCCTTAATATCATACACACTGTACGCTATTGAATTGAACATGCACGAGTTATCATCTGGTACATTTCGAAGAATGGTATACGCTTCATATTCACCATTGTAAGTGGAGGGTATGTCAGATCTAGCGGTCTCATTGTTAACCGCTCTCTCTTCTGTTTCTGCCTTCTTTACTGATCCTCCGTTGTTGTTCAATTCTTTCGTTTCAAAAATTAGCTGATCGCCAGATCTCAAGCCAATTTGATCTAACGGTACTGATAAATCTTCTAAGTGTATATTCTTCGGAGGGTACCCGTATTTGATTGCCTTTAACGACTTATCTTCCAACAAACCTTCGCTTTCACTTGTATCTATTAGATCCTGAAGACTACCCTCAACAGTGATCACTTTCGTTTGAGTGTTTGTTTTGATTCGAAACTTCATTCTTTTTAAGTTTTTGTTCCTGGAAGGTGGTAGTGCGATGGTAGTTGGTTGGTTTGTCTGTCTTTGATGCTTCGTTAAGATTACAAATCAAAGTTGCCCCTTATCAAAAGGGTGTGCATACGGAGATCTACTGAGATCCTCCGTTCGTCTGTCCCTAACGTTGCGGGGACTAAGCACACGAAACTTTTAGGGCGAGATGGTTGACGGCTGCGGACACATACGGGAGGGACAATCTGTCTCGAAACATACCATATTCATCTTTCCATTAAGAAATTGTTCTCTTTACATCACAGCGATCTCCATAAAATGGACTGAGTGGAGCAGCCCGGAAATGTTGGTAGTATTGAGGGAGATCTTTCAGTTGTATGCTTCATAGTTCCAACTATTTGTTCGCCAGGGGCGCTCATCTCAGCAACTTTTCAAGCGCTAACTCTCTATCTGGACTACCTCACAATCACTAAACTAAGCGTTTCTGGACGCTCCACTGGCCGCTACTCGCGGAGAGCCACTACGTGGGACCCGGCTCGCTACGCTCGACTTCTAGGTTTCCCGAAGGAAGCAGCTCTTTGCGGGAGTCTCCATGCAATGTGGGCTCTTCCTTCTTCTACCATGGGCTAATTTATAGGGAAGTTTTCGCGCTCTCCGCGCCAAAGCTAGCCTAACACTTGCGAGCCAACTTTATCATTACAACTGCACCAAAAGTAACATATTGGGGTTGTGAATTTATACACAATGCAAAAAAATTTAAACTAATATACATAAATTGGAGCCTTGCTGATCCTCAAAAATGGGAAGGACGAAATGGTTGTGTTGGATATTTTGAATTTTAGCTTGAACCTGTACTTCCCGAAACAATGCTCAATTTTCAAGCTCGACTTCACAAACAATTTTTCAGCTTCCATTATTCCAAACTGAGACTAACTTCAACTCCACGATTCATACTGCCATATCAATCTCTCCTTCTGCTCTAACCACTTCTTCGCTTGTGACTTCATTTGCATTATCTTCTACATCTATACCCATAATTTTTTCAATGGTATCGTTCTTTTGTCTCAAAATGGCTTCTAAAGCTTCACCTTGTGCCTTCTTATCTGCCTCGATTGCCTTAAATTTTTCAACCGATTCATTGAACTTTTGCATATTGAGTCCAGAGGCAGCTTCTGCTTCTAATCCAGTATAAGGTCTTGCTTTCAAATCTTTAACTCTTCTTTTGTGCTTTTTACCCTTATTATGACGATCCAAAGCTGGTTGGTTTTCAAAATAGTTTGCACATTCTATACAATAGTATTGTCCTAATCCTGGTTTAGTCTCATCCAACGGTTGTTTTTTCAATCGATTAATTGATTCTATAGATCCCATATCATTGTAATATATAAGATCAAGATCTCTCGTTCTTCTTTTAGTCTTATATCTTTTGACACTGTATCTACCCATGGCTAGCTATAATTTTTTTTTTTTATTTGTTGGTTATCGAATAACAGTGTAATAATAGTTCCCACTTTCTTCTTGATTCATCCTCATCGCTACTAGAAAACTTCAGTTACACAAAAACAGAACTCTCTACAGTTGATGTGCTAGTGAGTGTGGGCGCGGGCAGATCACCAAAATTAGGCGTTCGCTAGGCTAGTGCGTTTCTGGTGGTGCCGTCGCGCAGATCTGCTGCGAAGAGTGCCTCCCTAATCGACATGGATGAACGTACGCAGAGAAAAAAAGCTACTTGATATTGACTTCCCCGCTCGCCAGCAGACTGTTAGAGTTTTTTAACTCCCTCTACTAATTATTAAAACTTCTAGCGGGAACTGTCTTCCTCTATGCTCCCGCTGTGACACCAACAAGATGCCGCAGAGATAGTTTCTAGCAATATTTGTAGGTCACGTGAAAATCTTTGAATCTACAAAGTTACTGAATTGCATTAATTTGACAGAGTAAAACGGGAAATTCTACAACGATAAAGCATCTGATAACAAAGAAAACAATATTTCGGATCTCTGACCTCGATAAAATGGGGCCAACTTCTCTTACAAGTCGTTGAATAAATATCGATGAAACTAGATCTTATGGAACGGAGAGGGTTCATAGTTACAAGACCAAGAAGGAGAACGAGTAGACGAACAACTCTAAATGAAACAAGAGAGAACAAATAAAAAAGACGACGCACCACCAAGCTATTGAATGTCATTGCAAGCCCTTATTAGTATAACCCAGCCATTCAATCCCAATTTCTAACATCTCTTCAAAATGGAAGACCGAGACCATCATTACGAGCTCTTCCTTTATTCTCCCACAATCAAGTGCTCATGTCCCAATGTATTCCAAAAATACCAGTCACAATAATCACATGATCTACACTTCCCTTGAAAACATTCATCCTGCAGAGATCCAAATTTTAGGCTCTATTTTCCTGCACATTTCCTTACTCCCATTCCCAATCCAGAATCAATTCTCTGAGGTGACCCTCACTCACTCGCACTGGGGAGTGGAAAAAAAATTACAAATGAATAAATTTTTCACATACATTTTATCTTAATTATCTAACATAATTAGTAACAAGGTATGTAAAATAGAGTTCCAGAAGGTGATATACTGTCTTAAAATAGTGTTCAACTTCTATAAACCAATTATTGTGATCAAAATTTGGCCTTAAAATCAATATTTTCAAATTATATTTTGATTTGTCATTCGTCTCTTCCTTACAAGTGCTGAAGGCAAAGACGAAAAAAAAAATTAGTAAGCAGTATAAAAGGAAGCTACTACGTTCACACAATTTGTAATTTGTATTTTGGAGGTTTCTTCGTCTTCTTCTTCTTATCATTATTAAAATATACTAACAAATTTCTATAGTAAAAATGGCTAGAAGACCTGCTCGTTGTTACAGATACTGTAAGAATAAGCCTTTCCCAAAATCTAGATACAACAGAGGTGTCCCAGATTCAAAGATTAGAATTTATGATTTAGGTCGTAAGAAGGCTACTGTTGATGAATTCCCATTATGTATTCATTTAGTTTCTAATGAATTAGAACAATTATCTTCTGAAGCTTTAGAAGCTGCTCGTATTTGTGCTAACAAATATATTACCAAGGTTTCTGGTAGAGATTCTTTCCATTTAAGAGTTAGAGTTCATCCATTCCATGTTTTAAGAATCAATAAGATGTTGTCATGTGCCGGTGCTGATAGATTGCAACAAGGTATGAGAGGTGCTTGGGGTAAACCACATGGTTTAGCTGCTAGAGTTAACATTGGTCAAATTATTATGTCTGCTAGAACTAAAGATTCCAACAAAGATGTTGTTATTGAAGGTTTAAGAAGAGCCAGATATAAGTTCCCAGGTCAACAAAAGATTATTATTTCTAAGAAATGGGGTTTCACTCCTCTTAACAGAGATGAATATGTTGCAAAGAAGAACAACGGTGAAGTTAAAGATGATGGTGCTTATGTTAAGTTCTTGAGTAGAAAGGGTAAATTAGAAGCTAACTTGAAACAATTCCCAGACTTCCAATACGAAGCTTAAGTATATACTTTTTTTGAAGGAATATAAATTAACTTAGTTGTTTAAATTAGATGGAGTGTAGCATTAGTTGGAGGAAGATGATGTGTAGAGTTGGAGGAAAGTCTAGGGCAGAGGAAGCAAACCTTCAGGCTGAGAAGGTGAAGCGATTTCTACCAGTGAGCAGGACCACACAGACGCACACTCTCACGTTCAAGTCCACACTCACGCTCTCACACACCCTGGTCTTAGCACTCATCCCCTAACGCTAAGCTAATAGGACGCGGAAATGTTCCCTAAATTAGTGCCATAGGGGGGACGGCAGAAGCAGAATGCAAAAGTAACAGGGAAGGGCCGAGTAGATTAAACACCTTATCAACCACAACATTGGGTCAATAAGCAAAAAAAAAACTCCAAATTCCAAATTGACAGGGTTAACATTGTCAATAATTTTCATATTCTCCCATGGTCAACATTGCATTTGGTCTCCACCCTCGTGGTATGTCTGGTCTACGGTTTCCCATTGGTAGATTTGCTAAACTTTTAAATTCCCAAGCGATTCTTCATTCGAAATTTCTTCGTTCGCGACAAACTCTCACCGCGTGCTTGTCGTTGGCAATTACGTGTTGACCAACTCCGTGGGCCCAAACAAACAAAAAAAAAACTCCAAGCCTTCAATGTTTTCTTCTTCTTCTTCTTCTTGAAATTGATTCAAATTTTGAAAAGAATTAAATCGGACTGTTTGTATACAATATAGAATCTTTGCTAAAAATGTCTTCTAATGAATTTTCACACAAGGAAGATCCTAAAACTTTAGTCCTCTTCGATGTTGATGGTACTTTAACTCCAGCAAGATTAGAAATATCTGACGAAATGAGACAAACTTTGAAAAAATTAAAAGAAAAAGTTGTCATTGGATTTGTAGGTGGATCAGATCTTTCAAAACAAGTAGAACAATTAGGTCCTACTGTATTACAAGATTTTGATTTTTGTTTCTCTGAAAATGGTTTAACTGCTTATAAGCTCGGTAAGCAATTGGCTTCTCAATCATTTATTGGTTGGATTGGTGAAGATAAATATAATAAACTTGCAAAATTTGTTTTAAGATATTTATCTGAACTTGATCTTCCTATTAGAAGAGGTACATTTGTAGAATTTAGAAATGGGATGATTAATATTTCTCCAATTGGTAGAAATGCTTCAACTCAAGAAAGACTCGATTTTGAAAAATTTGATCTTGCAAATAAAATTAGAGCAACTTTTGTTGAACAATTAAAGAAAGAATTCCCAGATTTCGGTTTAACTTATTCAATTGGAGGACAAATTTCTTTTGATGTTTTCCCAACTGGTTGGGATAAAACTTATGCTTTACAACATGTTGCTGATGAAGGATTTAAGGATATCCATTTCTTTGGTGATAAGTCTTATAAAGGAGGTAATGATTATGAAATTTATAGCGATCCAAGAACTATTGGACATGCTGTTAATTCTCCTGAAGATACAATTAGAATATTAAACGAACTTTTTGACTTGAAATAGGATTTTAGGTGATATTATAGAATGACTTGAGAATTGAAAGAGTGAGTGTTGGACTACAGTTATCACAATTTATGCTACACTCTTCCATAATTCTTTGTGGTGGTTCCTTGAAGTCCTTTCAGAAGTTCATATTTCTTGTTTTATTTTCCTTTTTTTTAGCTATTTACAATATATAAATGGAAGGATCTTAATAGTATTCCATTCTGGTTACTCTATTCCTTGCGTTCCTCCTGGAACATCTTTTTATTTTCTTGGTCTGTAATAGATAGCAGAAGCATGTCCACCAGCAACGATAACTTGTTCCCATTTCGAGTTGTCCAACAATTGCAATCTTTTGGTAGTAACGTCAAGAAGTCTTCTTGTCAATTTTTTCGTTCTATCTGGATCTTCAGTTTGTAACTCTTCTGGTTCAATAAGCTTTGGCATCAGTTCAGGTTTGACGTTCTTGACGTATTTTCCATTACCCAATTGACCATATTCGTTGTCCCCAAGACAAAAGACATCCTTACTATGTCCTGAATTATCCAATACTATGAATCCATGCTCTGACCCTACCGTGAAATCTTTAATACCAACATTAGAAACCTTATTAGCACCTTCTTCGTATTCGCTAAGATTAACTAATGACTTAATAACTTGTGGAGTTGAGCAGATTTGTAAATAACGGCCAATTCCTAACTGTCCTTTGATACCATTTCCAAAACTTAATAAGAAATTATGTTCATTTATATCACTTTGATAATTAATCTTAATATATGAACTTTCAGCTCCAGCATATATTCCACCTACTTCCCAATTACTTGACTCCGATGTAACGTCAACTAAATGTTTACTAAATTTATGATAATCCCTTATATCGAAAACTTGTTTAGGAGTTGGTTGAACGTCTGTTTTATAACTGAGTTCAACTCCACATTCTCCATAATAATTTTTCCCCCAGGTCCAAACTTTACCAGTGTTGTCTGAAGCTATATTGTGATAACTTCCAGTAGCAATGTGAGAAAAGATCCTTGGTCTTAATGTTTTAGCACCATTAGATGAAGTTATAACTTCATAATTAAGACCAGTCAATTCGAGTGGTTGATTCAAAGGTACTTGAACATTGGAAGAAAACAAAGAAGAGTCATTTTTGATTTCCTTCTCCAATTCTGATTGGATTGGGGAGTATTTTGGCAATCCTAATTGTCCATAATTTTGAGATAAACGATCAACTGTTGCATTAACGAAGAGTCTTCCCAAATTTGTAAGAATCAATAAATGAGTATCACCAGCTTTAACATCTGAGACTTTTTCATTTCTATTTAACTTGTAGTCTAATTTTCCAAATGATGAAGTTCTTGATAATCCAATGAAATTCCTATACTTATAACCCTGGAAATTCAGGACTGGTTTCAGGTTCAAATCTTGCAACTTATCAAGCCTTGGCTTATAATAAACGTCTCCTTTCTTAGAAGTTAAATAAATAAAATCTGAGGTGATCAAACTTCCAGTTGGTTGAAATGGAATAGATTCCTTTACCGGTTCTTTCAAACCTTTATGAAGTTCAAATAATTCATTTTTGGCCGAAATAACCACAACGTAATCATCCTGAATTTGAACATCTTTGATTAACATGCCATCAAAAAATGGCACTCTTAAGGGCAATTTTTGCTTTGAATTACCACCAAAGATGTATAACCCAGGCACTTTATCCAGTGGTTGTAACTGATTAATCATTTCCGGAGTCAACCACCCAAGATATTTAGAAATCAAATTATTGATATTTTTAGTATTCTTGAGTGGATCATGAAGAGCCAGGATCTTGGAATCATCAATATCATAATTGAAACGATGAGTTATCCAGTTGGTGAAGTATTCATAATTCATCATTAATTGGTGCAAAGCTACCAATCCACCTATGGTTCCTACTCCAATTATTACTGCTTTCCACCTTTCTCTTCTTTCCCGTTTCCCCTCTTGCTTTCTTTCAGATTCCTGCTGTTCGTGATGTAAAGTATATAATTGATGTTTATATTCTGGAGATCCCCTATCCAATCCTTGCAATGTAGGATGTTGTTCAAGCAAAGTGGTTTTATTTACGCCCTCATCTTGCTCTGGAATTGTTCCCTTGGGGATATTATCAAGATTAATCCCGTAAGAATACTTTGTTTTCAGCTTATTGAATTCATCAATGTTTCTATTGGAATAGTATCGAAGAGTTGAGGAAACTCTTGACTCAAACCTGATACACAGAGTAACCCTTTGGGTCATTCTGGCACCAGATAAAGATGACAAAGACATTTCTGGTTTTTTAGTTTGATGTATGTGCTACAGATCAACAACGCAAGACCAAATAATCTGAACAGGATGAGATCAATATATCAATTAGTACTAGAGATGAATGATAGAGGTAGAGACCTCATGCAATTTTCATATCAGAAAAATTCATCTCCAAATTTTGATTTCGCGGCCACTAACCCAAAAAATGCGACAAGTTTCACTTGAGATTACTTGAGTCTCAATTATGATCAATTACTTCAGAAGGGAGTTGATTTGTCACTGGTTAACTAAAAGTCATATTTGTTTTAGAAACATAAAGCAGTTGTAGATTATTTCATATTTTGCAAATAGAGGGATTGTTATTGCAGAGACATTATATACTTCTAAGGGAAGAACTAGCTTGAACTCTTAATTTTATCTCACTGACCTCAATATAAGGTGTATCGTTTGGAATGTGGTTGAAATCTCTTGTGCCGATTCCTAAAGGAGCATTTAATTCTCCCTATAAGTTTATCAGCCACAGAAATTTGATATTATCAAGAAATCTTGGAAGTATAACCAAATTCGATACCAAAAAATTTGTTCAATCGCTTCAAGCCAATGGTGGGTTTACTCAACAACAAGCAGAGACTTGTGTAAATATTGTAAACAAAGCAATCAATGATGGAATCTTTTCTATCACCCAAAATCTCGTAACAAAGGAAACATTGTCATCTACTGCTTATCAGCAAAAGGTTGATTTTGCAAAATTAAAGGGAGAACTTCAAACGATGGATAAATCAGAGTTCACCAAATTGAAAAAAGAACAAGAAAATCTTCGTACTGATTTAACCAATTTACAGAACCGACTAAAGGAAGATATTACCAAGAATCAAGCAGGAGTTAGATTAGATTTAAATTTAGAAAAGGGTAGAATAAGAGAAGAAAGTTCCATACATGAACTGAAAATTGAAGATACTTATACTCGTATTGATGAAGAAATCGCTAATATGCAAATGCAAATAAAGTCTGTTAAGACTCAGGTTATGCAATGGTTGATTGGGGTATCATCTGGTACTTTTGCTCTTTTGTTAGCGTTTGTAAGATTCTTTGGATGAAGATAATTGGGTTAAATGGTGAGGAAATTTATGTTACATGTAAATTGCAGGTATCGGCATAACAGAGATATACTGAGGAGTACTCTAAGAGGACGCTAGACTGTTTTCTTTTTTTTTTTCCGTGAATTGCAGCTTTGGAGCTTTATATTGATTCTATTCTGAATGAGAAAATGCGACGTCAAGGGAGTTTTATGTCCCATACATCCATGAAAGTTGACAATTTGAAATAGTTTTGATCACTAAGGTCTGGGCCAAGCCCGTAGAATTGTCTGTTCAATTGAAATTGGCCGTGAAATCATAACTGGATCAAAATTGAATCCTAAAATCGGGTACTCTTCAGAGCCATCAAACCTCTATAGCTTAGCAATCTGGCTCCAATGTTAGGTTACACTAGTGAGTGTGTTAACATCATAGTTCATAGTTTGTTTATCGACTCCCCGAAATGATAAATCCATATGATTCTGTTCTGTCCTCTTGTAAGATCTCTTTTTGTCTGCTTAATCTCTCTACCTGTCCAACTTCTACCTCTAGACACCATTCTCTTGCTGCATTCCTTCAAGTGCTGGAACCCATCAAATGCGCTCTCTATATTGTGTCACGTGGTTGACACGTCCTCACTCTTCAGCCAAACGCAACTGATAACTTTCAAATCCTAACCAAAACAACACAACTATACCCAGCACTGAGCATTGATGGCACACTATGAATTCATTGTACAATCACGGGATCAAGCAGACTCAGCTTATAACTAAAGATTTAACTTCGTTTGAGACTAATCTCTCCACGTCTCCACTTTCACTTCAAGGCTCAATAACTACCTCGATAGGTGCATTCAAGAAAACAATCAAAGAATATGGAGATCTTGTACAACAGAACGACAACGATGCTAGCAAGATAAAACATGATCAGAGATTCGAAAAGTTTAACCAAGATTTGCAGGACTTCAGTAGCAAATTTGAAACTTTAAAGAAGCAAAGAGAGAACATCCAGCATGAAACTAATAAGCAAGAATTATTAGGACGAAGACATTTGGCTGGTGGTAATAATGAAGGAGGGTCGGACAATCCCTTTGACCAACTGCAAGCGCAGCAACTGCAACAACTGCTGCTTTCTTATCAAGAAGGTTTATATAACGAGAGAATGTCACTTGCGAGAGGAACCCAGCAATTGGATCAAATATTGGAGATGGGACAACAGACTTTTGAAGACATTGTTGAGCAGAATGACATCTTAAGGAAACTAGGTACTAGATTTGAAGAAAGTTTGATAACTTTGGGGGTTAGTCAGGGAACGATCAAAAGAATCGAAAAGAGGGCCAAACAGGACAAGTGGTTGTTCTGGGGATCAGTCATACTTATGTTTGTGATATTTTGGTACATATTACGTCTTTTAAGGTGAAAGGGATTTGTTGGAACCAATTTGTCAATGGCAACATCTGGAAATTTCTATGCTGAGAGCCACTTTATAGGTAAGGGTCGTAATTTTCTAATGGCTCTGCTTCATAAATGCATCTTCTATCCATTGAAATCAACAAAATAATACAAACCATTGATAAATAGGGTGTCACGAGAAAGGTTACAGATCAATGGAGCCCGTCAAAGGCATTTGTTCTTCCAATTACCAGATATTTCGACTCGGAAGTTCATGAATACTAGGAAACTTCGAACACTATTCTCTACAGTGTGAAACTCTGAAAGTTTCACAACTTCTGTCTCGTGCCCAATAACATAACTAGCACCTATTTCTTCAAACGAATAGCCTCATGCCACTAAATAATCCCTAGTAATGTAAGACTGCTTAGTCAATTACCAGATTCAACTATTCTCAACTAGCACATGTTTTTGTTCTTACTGTTGAGCACTCCTCTATGCAACATGTTACTATGAACCGTCGATTTCTCTGTTGCTTGCCCACTTGTAATACAACCCCTCCACATTGATAGTACCTTTCTGTCCCAGGCTTGGACAGACAACGAAACTCTTGTTTCCCGATAAGTACCCCATTTAAGAGGCTTTGATTCAGTTTCAACTGTGATGTGGGGGTCTGTCCCAAGAAACAACCTATATAGGCAATCACAAAAGCCGCAAAAGTTGTCTTGGTAAGCCTTTTTAAAAGCGTACGTAATAAAAATTCTACGAAGCACCGAAGCTTCTTTTCGCACCAATATGAGGACCAAATCTGATCAACTTTGGTTATATTTATTCATCTAGTTAGAACAAATGAACTCATAAGAACTTCCACCATTGGTTTAATTTTCATTTCAACTTAAAATATTCATCTAGACCTCTGAACCAGAAGGTGCTGACCTAGGAAAGTAGGCTTTTTCTTCTTTTCCCAGGAACCCGTTTTCTGGTTAGCTCCCCCTCCAAATCTAAAATTTTTCTTACCCGATTAGGAAGCTTAATTCTATGCCGCACTGAAATATGTCAACTCTCTGCAGCAATGCCCAAATAGGAAATCTGTTAAAATATTACTCTGGGGTGAATAAAAAGGTCAATGTCCCCATCGATGGACAATTGTTTAACGTTGATCTTCATAACTTCGTTATTCATTCCTTTTCTTGAGTTTCAGCTCTAAATATCTTGTGTATTGTTGTCATTGTTGCTGGTTCTTGTCAAATTTCCATTCATTCACTATTGGGGGCAATAAGAGGTTACTTTCACTTCCAATTATTCAAGTCTTTTTATTTTATTTGTCATCCAGTTCTTGAAATCACAAAGCAAATCTAGTTCCCAAAGCTTTCCTTACTATTCCTTAGTAGCATTAACCTCAAAATTGATTTATAAAGTGATTTTTTATCCGCTATGAAGGTCTCTTTCTTGTTAATTCCACTCGCTATCCCAACGACAATGGCAGGATATATTGACAGAAGGGCAGTGTCATATGTCACAATGGTTACAACTACAAATATACCTGTTGCCCAATACCTTGCAAATCAAGATGCTGCTGCAACTGCAGTTGTGGCTAATACACCGGTAGTGGGAACCGCTGCTGCAGCGGTTGCTGCAACTCCTACTTCTTCAACTACTTCCAGTACTGGTTCCTCAACCTCGAGTTTAATTTTATCATGGATCAATTCCTTTTTCGGTGGAAGTTCTTCTGGATCATCTTCATCCACAACAACCCAGACCTCTTCATCTGCTGTTGCTGCTGTTGCTGTTGGTGGATCTGTGGTTCCTGTGGGTACAGATTCTGAATCTGACAGTTTTATCATGTCTACCTATACCTTTCCTGGCGATATAGATTTGTCTGCAACAGCAGCAGCTGTACCTCAATCCACTGAAGCAGTTTCTGCTGGACTAGGATATTCTGCATCTAAAGTTGCTAGTGGTGGATCCTCTTATTCTACTTCAGGATCGTCCTCATTTGGATCATCGTCTTCTTCGTCGTCTTCTTCGTCGTCTTCTTCTTCGTCATCTTCATCTTATGGCAATTTTGCTGCAAGTGTGAAGTATGCTTCGCAAGCAAAGGGAATCACTTACTCACCGTATCATAAAGATAATCTGTGCAAGTCCAGTTCAGAGGTTGCAGGAGATATTGCTAAACTTGGAGCATTTCTGCAAATTCGTCTTTATAGTACCGATTGTTCGGGAATTGAAAATGTTTTAGCGTCAATTTCATCTTCCCAGACTTTATTTTTAGGAGTCTGGAATATAGACAGTTCTTCAATTAGTCAAGGATTACTGACAATAAAATCGGCAGTTGAAGCAGGTTCACGTGGTTGGAGTGCAGTTGATACCATTTCAATTGGTAATGAACTTGTTAATAGTGGTGAAGCGACTGTTGCTCAGATCTCTACTGCAGTTAGAACTGCCAGATCGTGGCTCAAAAGCAATGCTCCAGGATATCTGGGGTCAGTTGTATCAGTGGATACTTTAGCAGCATATTTAACAAATTCTGGATTATGTTCAATATCAGATTACATAGCGGTTAACTGTCATCCATTTTTCAGCGGCATTGAAGCTTCAACATCAGGAACTTGGTTGCAACAGCAGATTGCATCTGTTAAATCGTTATGCGGAGGGACTAAGGAAGTATTAATTACTGAGACTGGCTGGCCAACTCAAGGAAATAATATTGGATCAAGTGTTCCATCTATTTCAAACCAACAAGCAGCCTTAGAAAGTATTATGTCTATCCAAGCTAGTAGTGTGTACGCATTTACTATGAATAATGATTACTGGAAAAGCCCAGGTCCATACGGGGTGGAGCAACATTGGGGTATTTTCGGTGACCCAAGCTCGTAAACAAAATTAGCTAATGATACCAATGTAATAGTAAAATTCATGAATTGAAATCTGAAGTTTGAATTAAAATATGTAATTAAAGGATAAATAGAATGATATCTAAGATTTAAAGAGTGTGTTTTCAAACTTGTAACCTTTCCAAATGTAAAATTGCTCTTTATCTTTCAAATTTGCAACAATTCGTCAACAATTAATATATTCACGTTATGCCGTACGGTGAGTAGTTCTTCAAGCTATCGTTCAAAACTGGTCGTATACACAATGTAAGAGATCATTGATAACTCAATTCTCTACAAAATTGTTTTAAAATCAAACTTTAAAGGACAGTTTCAAGGACACGGTATTACCAGAGGCGAAGTGTGGGTCACTTTGGGTAGGTGACAATTGCAACAATCGAGAGAGTTTCAAAAACAAACACCCGTACACCAGACACCATTCCATATGATTGTTTGTCACGTGCACGCATTCTGCCCTCGCGGTGTTTAAAGTGAAAGTCCTCCCAATTCCTCAAATTTAATTTTTTGAAGATCAACACTGAGCGAGTTTTTGGACTTTGTAAACAACTACGCATCAGATTTAGTTTTGATAAAGAACTTAGAGCAACGCGAAAAAGGATTACGTCACATTCAGAAAACAAGCTACAAATTAAATCCATATCAAAGAGGACCGATTCCATATAGAACTGCAGCGCTTGTTTGAATATGTCTGATAGGGAAAGAAAGAAATTGGCCAATAAGTTAAATGTTCTTCTTGAAGGAATATATTACCTTAAGGATTCTGATGGAGTATTGATATCGGAAACTTTCCAGAGGTTACCGCTTAGAAAATTGGTGGATTATTATAAAATTGTGAAGAATCCTATCTCGTTACATGGAGTGGGTCGATCAGTGAAAAATGCCAAATATAATTCAACTCAAGAGTTTGTTAATGAATTAGCTCAGATTTCTTGGAACGCAAGATTGTATAATGTTAGAGGTTCTATGATTTATTCGCATGCATTACTATTGAATCAGTATATTTTGGACAAAGTGATTCCAAAACTTAGTGGAGATAAAGGAACAGATTCAGTATATTTTCCTGATTTAGGACCTTTGCCTGAAGGAGATGAAGAATCTGAACAACCTTCAGGAGATGGAGGAGGAAGTAGTCACTTGATTAATGGCGCAGAAGGAGAGCTTGAAGATGATGAAGATGAGGAAGAAGCTCACGGATACGATGGACAAAATCAATATTCTCATAATCAAGGTATTCCAGGTATTTCTGGATCCGGTGTGGGTGGTTTGGGAGAAGGACACATTGGAGCATCAAGTCATCATCTGCTGCATCTGCAACATACCACTACTGCTAATAACTCTATACTAGGTAACAAGTTAGCAAGAGGTATTTCTCCATATACTGGTACCGGTCCTAGTAGTCCTGCTGGGACTGCTGCTCTGGGAATTAGAAGGGGCCGTCCTCCAATTATTGATAAACCTTATGAAACAAGAATCAAGTTAATCTTGAAGCAATTTAAGAAGCTTAGACTTCCTCAAGATCCTAATCATCAACTTACCACCCATTTTGATAGACTTCCAGATCCTAAATATAATCCAAGCTTCTACGAAGTCGTCAAGAGTCCAATTTCATTATTTGAAATTCGTACCAAGGTTAGGACTAGAAAATATCGTACCGTTGATGAATTTATTTCCGATTTAAACTTAATGTTTCAAAATACCAAATATTTCTATTCAAATGATCAGATGTCTCCTGTATACCAAGAAGCACTCTTATTTGAAGAAGAAGCCAACAAAATCATCAGTCAAGAATTACTGAAACCAGAAAAGGATCTCTTAACAGCAAATACTCCTGGTGGTGATGGAATTATTAGAATTCCGCTTGATACGATTGAAATTGAAGGGTATACTTATAGGATTGGAGACTGGGTGTTGATTAAAAATGCAAACGATCCAATAAGACCAACAGTTGGTCAAATATTTAGACTTTGGGCCACAGAAGATGGTACTAAATATACTAATGTCTGCTGGTATTATCGCCCTGAACAAACTTGCCATCGTTTTGATAGACTTTTCTTCAATAATGAAGTTTGCAAAACTGGTCAATACAGAGATCATTTAGCTCTGGAAATAGTTGGTCCCTGTTACGTTATTTTTTTAACTAGATACCAAAAGGGAGACTTACCTGATGGAGTTATTCCTCAAGGATGTCCTTGGTTCATATGTGAATTCAGATATAATGAAAACTCTCATGTGTTTAACAGAATCAGAACTTGGAAAGCTTGCTTACCCGACGAAATTCGAGACAAGCAAGAGCAACCATTAATCCCACTTCATGAACCTAGGAAGTTGATTAAATTTGATTCTCCAATTAAGAACTTATTGCATCAAGGAGCTAATGTAACCATGCAAATAATTGATGCCACTCCAGGGCCAAACCCTAATACACCTCCTTTAGTAGGTCTGGTTTATCTCAGACGACCAGCGACTGACGATGAATTGGGTCAGTATTCTTCGAGTCCTAATGTGGTAAGAAACCCAGAAAGCGATAATGCATCTACAAACCGTTTAGCCTATCTTTTTACCCCTCCACTGCAATTGAAACTTACTGGTGGTATCTTCCCATCTGTGAATACGGCGACTTCGGCAACCAGTACCGTGAATAGTGGAATAATAACTCCAATTAATACCAATGTGAATCTAGTAAATACTGGTAATGTACCTGGCAATGTACCAGCCGCTCAATCTTATGGTTATGATGCAAAAAGTGGAGTATCTGGAGGAATAGGATCAAATAACATTACCGCCAATGTTATGAATTCCTCTGCATCCAATATAACTGGTAATCCA
Organism: Chernovozyma sophiae-reginae; assembly: GCA_030564725.1. NCBI lineage: Eukaryota > Fungi > Ascomycota > Pichiomycetes > Serinales > Debaryomycetaceae > Chernovozyma > Chernovozyma sophiae-reginae. The sequence continues at coordinate 95,278 of JAKTYG010000012.1, forward strand.
AGTTATTTAAACACAAATCTAAATAATACCAATTCGTATAATTCAAACAAAGCTTCTTATACAGCAAGTATGAATATTTACAGACAACATCTTCAGCAACAACAAGAACAGCAGCAGCAACAACAACAGCAACAACAGCAGCAACAGCAAGTGTATCAACAGAACAGATATGCTGCCAAACCAGAATCTAAAAGAGCAATTACACCTACATCAACAGTTCAACCTCAAAGTTCGAATACCTATAGCAGTACCACCACTTCTATATTTTCAAATGCTTTGCCTGGAGGAGTCCTTTCATATGCCACAATAGATTCGCAAAACCTTCTTGGTAATGTCAGTGAAGAAATTAATTCCAAAAAAAGGAAATGGAAGGAAGATGAAGACAAAGAAATTACTGAAATTGTGTGGTATAGATCTCCACCAATTATTATGAGTAATAGAATCCTTACCAGTAGTGGGATTGAACTTGGCCATTCTGCAAAATACCTTGCCTGGAAATCTAAACAAACGACTAAATAATTTTGTAATATAGGTCGAAACAAATATAAGCTATGTAATATAAGTTAAAACCAAAAAACAAAAAAAATATGGCTACATTTCCTAAAATGACTAGAGAATCTGTAGAAATTGATAGTTCTCAGGTAACTTCCAGTTAAGTTAAATTAGCGATCATCTTCCCTAAACATTTTGTGAGGGTACCGCGAAATTCATTGAGTTTCACGATATTTCTCAGTCGCAGATCGATTTCTTAGTCAAGGCTGACTGATTAACCATTCTTCAGTAAGTTACCCAACCATAGACTTGACCACATGATATGAATAAACAATTAATAGAATTCCAGGACTATTTGAAGAAGTCTCGTCGAATAGTAGCATTGGTTGGGGCAGGATTATCAGTATCTTCAGGACTTCCTACATTTAGAGGAACTGAAGGATTGTGGAAGAATTTCAATATGATTGATCTTGCTACTCCAGATGCATTTTATATAGACCCGGGATTGGTTTGGCAATTTTATTCATGGAGACGATATTCAGCTCTTAAAGCTAAACCAAATAAGGGACATTATGCTCTAGCAAAGCTTTCCCAAAATCGGAATTTGGAGTACATCACAATTACTCAAAATGTTGATGGTCTACTGGCTAGATCAGGGCATAATCCTAACAATCTCCATGAGATTCATGGCTCGTTATTTACTTTGAAGTGTACTAGCTTTACCTGTAATTATGTGCAACACAACAACTTCGAGTCTCCTTTAACTCCTGCACTACGAGATACTGAGTATGAATATATACCTAATAGTAAATTAAGGAAACGTAACATCGCTGATGACGGAGAGGAAATAGACGATACGAATGTGATACTATCGCCTCAATTTTCTCCAGTGAAGCAATTATTAGAATCAGAACTTCCCAAATGTCCAGTGTGTAAGGACGGATCATTACTACGTCCTGGAGTGGTGTGGTTTGGAGAGCTGTTATCACTTCAAGAACTTAATGATATTGATGATTTTATGGAAAATGGACCAGTAGATTTAATTTTGGTAATTGGGACAAGTGGAACGGTGTATCCAGCTAACAGTTATGTAGATAGGGTTAGATTACAAGGAGGGAAAGTAGCTATATTCAATACTGATATAGATGAAAGTATTTTGCAAGGAAAACAGGCAGATACTTGGGGGTTTAAAGGAGACGCAGCAGAAATATTGCCATTAGCAGTGAAGCCTTTATTGGAGCAAGAAGGAGACCAGGAGAGAAGTTAAAAAGAAAGACCAACCAACCAACCAACTAATGAACCAAAACAAGAAACTAATAGGCAAATACTGGATTTTGTATATATATATATATATATACTCATCTACATATGTTGATTTAATTTGCAGCATGGCTTACAGGTCTATAGTGAGTTAAATGTATTTCATTAAATATTAGCAAGTCATATAAATGTACTCTCCTGGAACAAAATATAAAACCAAATGAAACGCTCTTAAAGAGTTTCATTCTCTAGATTACTCATGTAATCACATAATGAATTATCAAAGAAAGCAGTTTCTGGATTAGTAAAATAATCAGAATACTCATCACTATCGAACAATGAATCAGTAGGAGTCATGAAAGTATCTATGCTTGCAACTTTCCTCTTCTTCATAGAAAGATCAACCAACATGTCGGATTCAAAAAGTGAAGTTATCATTGGCAGTTGGTCTTTCTTATGTAATAAAGGTTTATAGAAAGGATTACCAACATGAGAACTAGTATGACTTTGTGAAGATAAATTCAGAGATGAATGTGAATTGGGATGAGTGTATGTAGCTCTTCTTCTATAAATTGGAGGAGTTGGACGATTATTAGTACCACCGTTGATAGAGGCAGCAGTAGTACCAGTAGAAGTAGTAGCACCTGTAGTAGCACCGCAGGCAGTTATATTGGTACCCGTACTTGCACCACCACCACCATTGGAGATATTAACAAAAGTGGATGATGACGAAGTTAAGGAAATATTATCTGCTATGCATCTTCTAATAAAATTAGGAGATGAATTTAATGATTGTGACCTAAACCTTGGCTTCAGAATTGTTTCTATAGAAGTTATAGTGACCGCGGGCTTCAATGGAGGTCTCATGAGTTGAGATTTATTAGTAGGTGAAATGTCTATATCGTTAAAGATTTCAATGGGAGACAACCTTTTTGATGATATATTAAGGTCAGTAGTTTTAGTATTATTTTTATTAGTGCTAGTGCTCAATTTCAGATCTCCAAGATAACAAGTAAAATTAGGAAGTTCTTTATTGGCAAGTAAAGGAGATGAAAGGGTTAGTCTATTAGTTTGACTAGTAATTGAGTCAGAACTTTCTAATCTTCGAGGAGCAATGGTTGAGCTTGAATCTGAAGAATTGTCAACTTGGTCTAAATTAGAATAACTACCATGTTTAGAAATGTTACCAGTAGGTAAATTTGATGAAGTTGAGGTATGAGGACTTGAGTCATATGAGTCCAATTTATTGAACGAAGAACTTGATTTGATTACTACCTGGTCACAAGCTTCCATGTATCGTACATCGAATTCTTCTAATGAATCTTCAATCTCGAGCATTAAATTGAGTTTTGTGAGTTGAGTTGAGTTTTTTGTTAGTTGAGTTGAATTGACTTGACTCGAATTGAATTGACTCGAATTTGGAGTCAATTGAAATAAAAATTTGACAAAACTTGTTCTAGCATAAAGTTGTAGCAACCCCAATGAACTTAATCAGTAATGATGAACTACAACAACCAAAAAACACTTGAAAAAACAAAAAAAAAATGAATAAATTAGAGAAGTAATAAATGCTAGAACCAAAAACTAGCACCTGAACCAACTATTGAAGTGAAAAAAAAGGATGAAAATGCAAAAGGGTCAAAGAGCAAAAAAAAAAAATGAAAATTATTGCAATTATAAGTAGACAACTAACTAGATTGAAATTGGAAAATTTATATATAAGGAAAAACTGAAATGAACAAACAACCAAACCTATTCAAACACAACGAAATCAAAGAAAACTGAAAAATAAACTTTTCTGATATACGCAATCTTTAAATGAATTGAGTCCAGGCCACACCAGGTTAAATCTGCTTTTAAATGTCAGAAGTCGTCACCTTTCGATAAATTTCCGAATTGATTAAAGTACGATTTAAGGCAATGAATTCAAAAAAAAATACTCAAAGACTCGAATAAT